>CAUZXP010000140.1:0-30464 GCA_963584105.1 Alviniconcha strummeri
TTAGTACTATTACTGATAGTAGCTTACATAAATCTGCCAGATATTTTACTGCCTTATCTGCTGATAAATACATGTATAACTGAGTTTTGTATGCACTGTATGCATGTGTGCCTCTGGTGCTGTGAGCACGCACACTTTATGTGGATTTTTTTATGATGTTCGTCACTCAGTGTCAACATCGTCTTTCAAGCAGGCCTTAAAAACTCATCTCTTCAAATCTGCATATAATTAATAACCCACCCACCCCCGCCCCACCTGTGTGTGTGTGTGTGTGTGTGTGTGTGTGTGTGTGTGTGTGTGAGTGTGTGTGTGTGTGTGTGTGTGTGTGTGTGTGTGTGTGTGTGTGTGTGTGTGTGTGTGTGTGTGTGTGTGAGTGAGTGAGTGAGTGAGTGAGTGAGTGAGTGAGTGAGTGAGTGAGTGAGTGAGTGTGTGTGTGTGTGTGTGTGTGTGTGTGTGTGTGTGTGTGTGTGTGTGTGTGTGTGTGTGTGTGTGTGTGTGTGTGCGTGCGTGCGTGCGTGCATGCATGTATGCATGTGTGTGAGAGAGAGAGAGAGATTGATTGATTGATTGATTGATTGAACTTTATAACACAAGGATAAAGGTTTAGGCACGAATGCCTGTCATTCAACCTGTCCTTGAAACAAACACTTATATATAATATATGATCATAGTGGGAAAATCAATGCCAATCAATAATTATGAACAATATGAAAGAGTAATAAATCAAATTACTGGGAGACTATATATATATTAGAAACCAAGAATTTTTTTTTTTTTTTTTTTTTGGGGGGTGTGTGTGTGGTTATTTATGACAATCTGCTTCTGGACCATTTATAAAGTTGTGTTTTGAAGCTGGTAAGTGAATTGCATGATTTTATTTGATTTGGGATGGTATTCCCCAATGATGGCCTGAAAATGAGAAACTAGTTTTAAAAAGGTCTATTCTAGGTTAGATATATATATTATAGAGAGAGAGACTGTGTCTGTGTGTATGCACACACGAGTGCCTGAGTGATTTTCTGTGCTATTTCAGTTGCTTCAGCTAACATTAGCTGAACATGTTTGGAATTTTACCATAAAGTAGAGATGTGGTTGTCGGTTTATGCTACTGAATAACATGACCTTAGTCTTACTGCTTCTATGTAAAGTTAGTGGAGATGTACTACTTACTACACACAACTGACTAACTGAATAAATGACAGAATGGCATGAGAACCCCTTGTTCAACTGTAGCTGTTGATGTATCAGAATAACATATTTTTGCAACAGCTGCCTAAATTGGGACATGCACCTTGACTTTTAACTGAGCAAGCTGGCACACAAGAGTTCCCCCCTCCCCACACACCTTCCCACTAAGTGAGCAGCTGCTGTTACTGTACGTTACATGACATGACTTGTTGCAGCTGTTCTTGGACCTGCGCTCTAACTTTAAACTGAATGGCATGAGAAACTTCCAGTATGACTGTGGCTGTTGGTGTTTGTTATGGAAGAACTTCACCTTGCTACTGCTCGCTGGACATGTACTCTGGCTTTAAACTGAGGTGGCATGAGAGACATCCAGAATGACTGTGGCCGGCATGACTGTGGCCAGTGTCACTGTGGTTGGTATGTCTGTGGCCATTGGTGTTTGTTACAGAATGTCTTGTCCTTGCTACGGCATCTGGGCATGCACTCTGACGTTAAACTGGGTAGCATGCACCCTAACATTAAACTGGGTAGCATGCACTCCGACGTTAAACTGGGTGGCATGCAGTCTGACATTAAACTGGGTAGCACGTACTCTGACATTAAACTGGGTAGCATGCACTCTCTGACATTAAAACTGGGTAACATGCACTCTGACCTTAACTGGGTAGCATGCACTCTAATGTTAAACTGGGTAGCATGCACTCTGACATTAAACTGGGTAGCACAAGAGACCTGACCTGAACGTTGTCATGGGTTACAGAACAATATGACCTTGCTGCAGCTGTCTCTAGACATTGGCACCGAGAGCATCATCAGAGTGGTCAGCGGCATTCGTCCATCCATGGTCAGTGATGTGATTTTTGTTGTTTTTATTTTTAACCTGTTTTTGCATTCATTTGTGGCATGGTTGTGTTTTACCTCTTTATGTTTGCTCATTTTGTGTCCATCTGTTAGTGCATCTGTCTCTCCAGTCACGCTTCAGCAATTGTTCAATAATTTAACTAACCTAACATGCTCACATGCATCCACTCCATGGTCCATCCACTGAGTGATGCACCCCTGCATCCAGTCCATGATCCATCTACTGAGTGATCCACCCCTGCATCCAGTCCATGATCCATCTACTGAGTGATCCACCTCTGCATCCAGTCCATCATCCATCCTTGAGTGAATCCCTCCTTTTATTGACCCCCCCCCCCCCCCCCCTTTACTCAGCCACTTATCCACTATCTGATTCATCCACATTTTTATTCTCCCATCCACTGACCCATCACCCTGTTGTCCACCCACTCATCCATCCACCCTGTTATCCACCCACCCACCCACTCATCCATCCACCCTGTTGTCCACCTATCCACTGACCCATCCACCCTGTTGTCCACCCATCCACTGACCCATCCACGCTACTGCCCAACCATTCTCTGACCACCTTCACTTTTGCCAGTGTATGCACTATTCCCACAACCCTTTTATCCATGCATCCTCTGACCCAGTACTGACCCATCCACCATTTTAGCCACCCATGTAGTGACTCATCTTCCAGTTTATCCATCCATCTGCTGAATCATCCACTGACCCATCCACCTTTTTAGCCACCCATGTACCATTTCATCCACTCTTGTATCCACCCATCTTTTAACCACCCAAGCACCAGCCCATGCATCCTTGTACCCACCCATCTGCTGAGTCATCCCCTGCCCACCCACCCATCCATCTGGCCACTGACCTAGCCACATTTTGACATTGAACACCCACCCATTCACCTAGCCACTGACCTAGCCACATTTTGACATTGCACACCCACCCATCCACCTAGCCACTGACCTAGCCACATTTTGACATTGCACACCCACCCATCCACCTAGCCACTGACCTAGCCACATTTTGACATTGCACACCCACCCATCCACCTAGCCACTGACCTAGCCACATTTTGACATTGCACACCCACCCATCCACCTAGCCACTGACCTAGCCACATTTTGACATTGCACACCCACCCATCCACCTAGCCACTGACCTAGCCACATTTTGACATTGCACACCCACCCATCCACCTAGCCACTGACCTAGCCACATTTTGACATTGCACACCCACCCATCCACCTAGCCACTGACCTAGCTGCATTTTGACGTTACACACACACATCCCCATCCACCTGTCTACAGACCTAGCCATTCTTTGATCATGTGTGCACACCCAGTAACCCACCCACCCCATCCACCCACCCACCCCAGCATCCAGCCCAGTGGCCTGTGATGATGATGGATGGTGTGTTTCAGGAGTTTGCACACTGTGTGCTGGCAGGGGATGTGGCCACAGCCAGGAAGATGCTGCGCCTCTCACAGAAACTGAAAGTCAACATCAACTTCAGGAACTTGGTCCGTATAGTAGCATCTCCTCTCACTAGTTAGCCACAACACTAGCGGTAATTCTGTTCAAAGTTTTGCCATTACCCTTGCCTTCAACGTCCTGTGAAGTTTCATTCTAATTTGTTGAAGTTAATGCTTTTTTAGGTAGTTATATTTTCAACAAGTACATGTACCGTGTTTCCTCAGTACAAAGGGAAAGTATTTTTGAAAACAAACATCATAGGTCAAATGTCTGAGCAAAAATTAAAGAAGGAAAGGATCAGGACTTGATTCTGACTTTGTCTTAAAGAAGTTAGGTTGACAGATAGTTCACATCAAATCTATGTCATGATATCTGCACTCAACGCCTGACTCTAGAACTCAGTTCCCACATATGTTCCTTCAGCTGCAACCTGACCTGCATTCAGATCTGCACTGAAGGGGTGGATGGAAGGACAGGGCTGATCATGATGAGAATCAGTGATCTTTTAAACCAGTTTGTAACACAACCACCAGCTGAACATTTTTCAGTGTGGACCTAAGCAGCTTTTAAATTAGCTGAATACTTGACCACCAGCTGAACAGTTTTTCAGCATGGACCAGACATTTTTCAGTGTGGAGCATCAGTTCCTTGGTGATCAGGGTGTTTACGTTATTGCCCACAGCCTCACTGTAGGGTCAGTTCCTTGGTGATCAGGGTGTTTACGTTATCGCCCACAGCCTCACTGTAGGGTCAGTTCCTTGGTGATCAGGGTGTTTACGTTATCGCCCACAGCCTCACTGTGGGGTCAGTTCCTTGGTGATCAGGGTGTTTACGTTGTCGCCCACAGCCTCACTGTAGGGTCAGTTCCTTGGGGTGTTTACATTATTTTGAAGGAAGAAAGGGAGTTAGTTGCTGTGATGTTTTCATTTGCCTACCCAGCTCCTGTGCAGAAGATGCATCAGAATTCAGTGGTTTTGGTGATGGTGTTTCTGCAGGGGGACCGCGGCTGCACACCGCTGTACTATGCTCTGCGACAGGGCAACCTTCCCATGGTTCAGATGCTGCTGGAATTTGGTGCCCGCATCGACATCACCATGAAGGCAGATGCTGAGGTGGGTGCTTGGGCTGGTGGTTTCATGTGGATTTAAAGCTACTGATGGAGGGTGGGGTGGGGTGGGGGGCAGTTATATTGGTTCAGATGGGTCTGTGGTTTTGGATGGGTTGATGTGTTTAGGTTGGTGGTTGGGTGAAGACAGCAACACCATGTACAATTATGCACAGTTGAATTAGGTACAGCCGACATCGGGAAGGTATTTACACATGGGGAGATGGGTTGATGGGTAGGGCAGACACTCCATGTAGCTTGTACACATACACACAATTAGGTGCCCTCTGCCAAATGCACTGCTTGCAGCATCAGCCTGCCTTTCCACCTGTTGCAGAGTGACATACCGCTGTACATTGCCGCGTTAGAAGCCAAGCCGCCCATGTCAACAGAACTGCTGAAAGCCATCACCCCCACTGGGCCCTGCATCACCGTTGACTCCCTCTTCTACCAGGTATGGGGTGACTCGCACTCACACCACCCTCCGTGTGTCTGAGCTCATGGAAACTGATCTAAATGAATTCAAAGAAACCAGCTGAGCAAGAACATCTGCCACTGAAGGTGTCATTAGTTTTGATTTAGTGGAAGTTGATACTAAAACTTTGACAGGTCATCTGCCATTAATGGAAAAGAGTGGCTTGGTGGGTTGTTAAGAGGTTTTGCTTTAATGTCTTTATACTTTTTTTTGTCTTGAAGTGTTTCCCTCATCCCTACGTCCCTTTTCTAAGTGGGGGGGGGGGAATAAAAAAAAAAAGAGAGAGAGAGAAACAAAAAATGACAACACCTAATGTCTCAGATCTGAAGCATTCATATTTTTAATAGTCATTTGAAACTAGAGTTTTCATATCTTAATCATGCGTTTTGTTCTGTTATAATATATGTGTGCATGCATGTGTGTGTGTGTGTGTGTGTGCATGTGTATGTGTGTGCACGTGTGTGTGTGTGCAGGGCAGGAATGTGTTATTTCACTGCATTGACAACGACTCAGACCAGTCTGTCATAGACTACATACTACACAAAGGGTCTGCCTACCTTGTCACACAAAGAGTTGAGGTGGGTGTGTGTTGGATGTTTTGAATTCAGCAGATATGGAGCAACAAATTTCTAAGTTTGTGTCTCAACTGTGACTGTGGCCACACAGAGTCCAACAGCAAATCTTGTGGAATTGAGCATAATTATAAAGAATGGGAAATGAGTTTGGCCTCTTGGCATCTATCTCTGTGATCCAAACCAGACTTTTGCAGTGAGCATTTCAGTCTGAACAACTTGTGTTTTAGGACAATGTGTATGCTTCAGAACAATTTTTGTGTTGCAAAATGTGGAGTGTTTCAGAACACTCTGTGTACTTTCATACAACTCTCATTTGAAAGCCTGTCTGTGTCTGAGAGCAACTCTTGCATTTCATGGAACTTGAGTGTTTCAGAACAGTTTTAGTGTTTAAGAACAACTCCTGAGTTTAGAACAGCTCTTCTTCTTTTTCTTCACAATAACTTGTGTGTTTTACAACAACTCAGACATTTCACAACTTGCATCTTTCCAAACAATGTGTATTTCAGGATAATTGGACCATTTTAGAGCAACTTGAGTGTTTCAAAACATCTTGTGTTTTTCAGAACAACATTTATGTTTGCAAACAGTACTTGTGTTTCAACAATGTTTTAAAGCAATTTGTAATCCAGTAATTTGTCTTTTTCAGAACAGCTTGAGTGTTTCAGTAATTTGTCTTTTTCAGAACAGCTTGAGTGTTTCAGTAATTTGTCTTTTTCAGAACAGCTTGAGTGTTTCAGTAATTTGTCTTTTTCAGAACAGCTTGAGTGTTTCAGTAATTTGTCTTTTTCAGAACAGCTTGAGTGTTTCAGTAATTTGTCTGTTTCAGAACAGCTTGAGTGTTTCAGTAATTTGTCTGTTTCAGAACAGCTTGAGTGTTTCAGTAATTTGTCTGTTTCAGAACAGCTTGAGTGTTTCAGTAATTTGTCTGTTTCAGAACAACTTGTGTGCCAGAGACTATGCTGAGCTCCACAAGTGTCAAAAAGTTGTCACAGCCATTGATGCGGTAAGATGTCTGCATATCTTTCTTCTCCCTGTATGCTGTGTTTGAATTGCACTTTCCCTTTAAAGACAAGCTCTGGTCACTGTTCACAGACTGTTCATAAATGCATCACTGAAGAATGCTGGGCTTATTTTTTATGCATGTTCTCTGTGTAGAATGGGTGAACTAGCTTCCTGATTGGCCAGTTGCATCACCTTATTTATTTATGCATATGACCCACTAGGTCAGTAGGCAGGATTTTTCTTCAGTTTGAATGGAAGCTGTAGGCTTTTTTTTGTGAAGGGATGTTCATGTGAATCAACAACCACTGAAGGTATGTTCATGCAATTGTGAATTAACAGCCTCTGTTCATGTGATTGTGAATCAACAACCACTGACAGAATGTTCATGCGATTGTGAATCAACAACCACTGATGGAATGTTCATGTGATTGTGAATCAACAACCACTGACAGAATGTTCACGTGAATCAACAACCACTGAAGAGCTGTTCATGTGATTGTGAATCAATAACCACTGAAGGAATGTTCATGTGAATCAACAACCACTGAAGGGATGTTGATGTGAATCAGCAACCCTTAAAGGGATGTTCATGTGATTATGAATCAGCAACCACTGAAGGGCTGTTCATGTGATTGTCAATCAGTAACCACTGGAGGGATGTTCATGTTAATCAACAACCACTGAAGGGATGTCGATGTGAATCAGCAACCACTGAAGGGATGTTCATGTGATTGTGAATCAACAACCACTGAAGGGATGTTCATGTGAATCAACAACCACTGAAGGGATGTTGATGTGAATCAGCAACCACTGAAGGGATGTTCATGTGATTGTGAATCAACAACCACTGAAGGGATGTTCATGTGAATCAACAACCACTGAAGGAATAGTCATGTGAATTGGCAACCACTGAAGGGATGTTC
Source organism: Alviniconcha strummeri (assembly GCA_963584105.1). Lineage (NCBI taxonomy): Eukaryota > Metazoa > Mollusca > Gastropoda > Provannidae > Alviniconcha > Alviniconcha strummeri. The sequence goes on from CAUZXP010000140.1 coordinate 7,604, forward strand.
ATGTGAATTAATGACGACTGAAGGGATGTCTGTGTGAATTAACAACCACTGGAGGGATGTTTGTGTAAATTAATAACAGCTGAGCAGCTGCTAAACACTGGCATTCATCTTTAACAGAGGTGTGCTGTGTGAGAGTGAGTGGGTGGGTGAAACTTGTTTTCTTTTCCCCAAGTACTCGTACACATGTGTAAAGTACTGGCACTGTCCGCTTGTCTTACAGTGGGTGTTACGGTGGATGTTTCAAGATGTTGGCATCAACAGAGAAATTTTGGTTCTGCAAGGCTACCAGCACATTCCATCACCAATCAAGGTATGTGAGCTTGGAGGTGTGTTTTTTGTGTGTTTTTTTTCCCCCTCAGTACAGCTCCCTTTGTGTGTGTGTGTGTGTGTGTGTGTGTGTGTGTGTGTGTGTGTGTGTGTGTGTAATGCCTGAAATATTCTCTGTGAAACAGTGTTATCTTTGTTTTTGTTGTAAGCTGTTTAATAACTTCTCTCAGTATGATTGTTTACTTTGTTATTGTATGATTGTTGTAAGCTGTTTAACAACTTCTCTCAGTATGATTATTTGTTATTGTATGATTGTTGTAAGCTGTTTAATAACTTCTCTCAGTATGATTGTTTACTTTGTTATTGTATGATTGTTGTAAGCTGTTTAATAACTTCTCTCAGTATGATTATTTACTTTGTTATTGTATGATTGTTGTAAGCTGTTTAATAACTTCTCTCAGTGTGATTATTTACTTTGTTATTGTATGATTGTTGTAAGCTGTTTAATAACTTCTCTCAGTATGATTGTTTACTTTGTTATTGTATGATTGTTGTAAGCTGTTTAATAACTTCTCTCAGTATGATTATTTGCTTTATTTTATAAGCTTTGAGGGAGGTAGACGGTGTTCATTTCAGTGCTGTATTTTCAATGTAGTAGAAGAGAACTGTTTAATATGTTGAGAAAAAAGTGCAGCTGAGTGTTGAAAGTCATGTACCTGTCCATTCTGAAATGAAAAAAGTTAAGGAGTAATAAATACATCTTTGGTCCAGTGGGAGTTCATATCAGTCAGTGTGTGTGTGTGTGTGTGTGTGTGTGTGTGTGTATGTGTGTGTATGTGTGTGTGTGCGTGCGTGCGTGCGTGCGTGCGTGTGTGCGTGCATGCGCATGCGTGTGTGTGTGTGTGTGCACGTGCATTTGTGTGCATGCATATATATGTGTGTGTGTGAAAAACACTGTGCTGTTGACATGATGCTATGTTTTTGTGGATTTTTCCATCCAGAGTCTGGATGATGGTCCTGACAGTTCCACTGACCCTTTCTACAAGTACTTGCCTCTCTATCAGGTAAGAAACAGGCAGTTAACAGTCACAGAAGAGTCTGTTTCACGGCTGCCCTGCCACTGACTGATGCATGTAAATCAAGAGCTGATGGTGTGGGAGCAGGATTTGTCTTATCCGTGTGAGTAGTAGAGTGGAAGCAGTCAAGACTGGCCTGAAAACCGAGTGGACATGAGATTAATGAGGGACGGCTAGGTCAGGGGCTTATTCACAAGGAAATAAGAGGGGATGCGTTTCAGAACAAGCAGTTTTAAAAGAGGGGCAGTCTGTCATCAGAGTGATCTCAAATCAGGGTGGTCTCTCATCAGGATAATCTCTCATCAGGGTGGTCTGCCATCAGGGTGCTGTGATCTGTGTCAGGATGGTCTGTCATAGGGTGTGGTCTCTCATCAAAGTGGTCTCTCATCAGAGTGATCTCTCATCAGAGTGGTCTTTAATTATCAGAGTGATCTCTCATGAGAGTGGTCTTTGATCATGATTGTCATCATCAGGACGGTCTGTCATCGGGGTGATCTGTTATGGTGGTCTGTCATAGGGTGGTCTTTCACCAGGATGGTCTCTCATCTGAGTTATCTCTCTCATAAGAGTGGTCTTTGATCATGTTATCATCATCAGGATGGTGTGTCATCAGGGCCTCACTGCACAGATAGCTTTGATTGAGCAAATGGATTTACAGGCATGGGAATTGTCAGAGAATCAGCTAAGTTCAGCTGGAAAGCTGCCTGAGTTCAGCTAAAAAAGCAAAACAGCAACAAAATTGCTTCAGTTAGTAGTAAAAATAGAAAGAAAAAAAAAGAGAAGGTTTTGCAGTGAAAACTTAAAAATGTGCCAGATCTCGAATTCTGACACTGTTGGCCTGAGATAAGTGTAGACATCTGTCTGCCTTTTTTCCCCCTCATTACATGCTGAGAAAATAAGTAGAATGGCTTGATGTAAGCTGCCACAGATTGTGAAGAGAATGGAAGAGATTGGGGACACTGGCTGGAAAAATCAATGGCCTAGCTGGGTGAGTGTTGTGGTGGGAAAGGAGACAGTTGGCTGAACTATTTTGAGAGCCCCCACCACACCTCTGTTTTGCTCCCTGTTTTTCAAGTCTGTATTTTTTAGACCCCCCCCCCCCCCAACCACCACCACCACCACCACCACCACCCCCCGCTTGCTCTCTGCTTTTCTAGTGCAGGTTTTTGAGACCCCCCACCCACCCTTCACTCACTCCTGCTTTTCAAGCATGGGGTTTTGAAACTCCCACCTCCCCCACCCCACCTCACTTGTTTTCTGCTTTTCAAGTGTGGGCTTTTGAGACCACCCCACACACACACACACACACACTTGCTCCCTGCTTTTCAGGTGTGGGTTTTGAGACCCCCCTTCCCCCCCCCCCCCCCCCCCCCCCCCACCAGCTCCCTGCTTTTCAGTTGTTTGAGCCATTTGTTTGAGAGACAGTTCCCATGCCAGAATGGAGGTGAAGAGGTCTGGGAGTTTGGAGGTGGCTGTGACAGTGCGTGCATGGTGTTCCAGGAGCAAGTGAAGCATGTCCATGAGGCGGTGGAGAACGGTGATGTGGAGACGCTCCGACAGCTGCTGTACTTCCGCCACAACGAGCCCCATGGTCTCAACCCTTGCCTCGCTGACTGCAGGAGACCTGTACGTTCACTGACTTCACACACACGCATGCATGTACTCTTGTGCACACATGGACATGCGCATGCACACTGTACATGCCCATGTACCCTGAGCATGCACATGCACACCCATGCTGCATACACACATGCATGTCTACACACTGTACACACTGCATGTACACACACATGCAGTGTACACACACGCACACACACACACCTGCACTGTACATAGACACATACACACTCACACCTGCATGCACACATGCATTCATGCACACACACATGAAATACACGTGCACATTTATGGAGGAGGTGTTGTTGATTTGGTGTTGCACTGTTTTTGTAACTGGGAGGCTACAGCTTCAGTTCAACTCTCCCCTTAGTCTCAAAAGTGTTGGGCACAGTGTCTAATCCCTCTGATAACTTCAATCTGAGTGGCCCTCAGGCAGCTGACATTAAAATCCAAGAACTGTCCCCACTCACTGCAGTTGTTACTTTCGCGTTCCTTCTTCCCTTTTGGCCTCTTGTCGGTACTGCTGTTGTGCCTGATTTTTTTTGCTTTCTTGTTATTGTTGTGTGTGTCTGCCTGGAGCTTTGTTTGTATAGTCTCGTCTTTAATATTCTCCTCTTTTTTTCTTTTTTCTTTGACGCCATTGTATAGTCTGTACATATTAACTTTCTATTTATGTGGATGTCTGGTGTATGTAGATATATGTCCACATGCCTAACTTTGTGTTTATGTGTATGCCTGGTGTGTATATATATATCCAAATGCTTAACTTTGTATTTATATGTATGCCTGGTGTATGAATATATGTCCTCATGCTTAAAAATTGAATTTTTAGAAATGTTATATCAAAAATCCAAGAACTAAGTAACTTCTGACATGAACTTATGAAGGAAAGATGAGGTTCTGCTTGCTGTGTATTCCCCTTTTGGGGAAATGCTGACGTGGCAAGTTTCTAGAGTCACTGAAGTGTGTCAGGCTGTTTGCTACGCAGCACAACCTTTCTCTCTGTTTATAGCCAGGTATACTTCTGCTTGTAGTTTGTGTTGCACACATGAGTCTTCCTCAGTAGTTGTTGTATCTTGAATAGCGAGCTGTGTGTGGCAAGCAGAGAGGTTTTAATGGCTGATCAAATGGTCAACATTAGAACAGAGCCACTTAGAGCCATTGAGGTCTCCTCAGTCATGAGCACTGAGACTCGACTGAGCCATTCCTGGTGAGCCTCTTCAGTCCTGGTGGGCTGTGCATTGGACTGTAGAAGGCAAGTCCACGACACATCTGCTTTTCTTTTCTTAGCCACCAAGTTCCCGTTGTGTTTTCATTACTGACCTCTCGTGACACCCCTGTGAACATGTGTCTGCGTAGGGGGACGGTCAGCCCTTGCTCCACAAGGCGACGCTGTGCGGGTCGTACGAAATGCTGGAGCTTTTGGCAGAAACACTTGTCTATCAACGCAAGCAGCGCCTGGACTCCATCCGTGATCAGGTATGTTGCCATCTGTGATGGAATTAGCTCACTTAATTAATGATAATGGAAATTTGTAAAGAGCCTACCCTGTGGCTCAAAGTGCTGAACAGACATAACACACATAATGTACATCGAGATGGAAATTTTTATCAGCAGTTTAACAAAAGTTAACACATAATGCAGACATCAACAAGGGTTCAAGCACAATTATGTGAAAGATGCACACGCACGCACATGCACAAACACACACATGGTACATGCGCATGCGTGCGCACACACACACACACACACATACACACATGCTATACAGACTGATAGAGTGAAGGACAATGTTGCTTAAAGGACAAGTCCAAGGTTAGGGGTGATTTTTGATACGATTTCCGTTAAAGCTCGCTGAGAACGATGATGTAGGTGAAACTGTGATCTGAGGGTTATAAATGCAAGAAAAAAAGCATTTTCTGTCGTACTGAAAGCACCGCCACGATGCCCAAATCACGTGACCATATGCCTACTACATCACTCTGGGGATTCGCTGCAAAATGGCCGACTCAAACTCCGAAGACGAAACTGATAATTTGCCCAAGAGACCCACAAGGATACAGCCGTATCAGTTTGAGCCTGCCAGGCAGGGTTTTGAAAGAGTACCGACATTCCATGGGGTTTGCGAAATCGCACTCACTGAAGTGCTTGCTACACAAATGGGCGTGATGCGGCACAGCAAGAAAGTCAGATCGTTTGAACTGTATAAATTTAATCCACTTTCGCCTCACTGCGGGTCGATTGCGCGGGAGCTCGTGCATTATTATACCTGGGGTCATCTGCAAATTGTTACAGTTCGCGGCAACACAGTAGGCTGACATAGTTAACTTTTTTGTCGACCACACGCATACACAGTTTACTGAAGAATCTAAGATGGCAACTACATTGACTCCCCAGACTGACGTCACTTCCGGGAAGTCACGTGACTGATGGAGAACCTGAGACTGTAGTCTCAGCCAGCCTACAAAAAATAAATTGATTAAAAACCCAATCAAACATTTTTTATTTTTTTATTTCATTAAATCTGAAACTAGTGACTCGATCATTTGTCAGTCATTTCAATGGTCATTTTGCATACTTGAAAACTTTGGACTTTTACTTTAACTGAAATATTCTGAGAAGAGAAATGCCTCTCAAAATTAACAACAGGCAACCAGGCTGAGCAGTTCCTTTGCTGGGAAATATGCACACAGTAAGCTGTTCAGCCACATGTTTGGCTATGTTGACATACTCTGGACATGAGGAACAGACATGGATGGCCAGATCATTTTGCCAGAGAGGACTTAACTCCATTGCAGTGTGTGTGTGTGTGTGTGTGTGTGTGTGTGTGTGTGTGTGTGTGTGTGTGTGTGTGTGTGTGTGTGTGTATGTGTGTGTGTGTGTGTGTGCTGGGCGCAGTTTTGACCACAGGGTTTTGTGTTTCAGTATTTCCGCACCTGTCTGCACTATGCCTATGGCCTGGAAGATGGGAGACAAGTGGTGGATCTCCTGATGGACTACGGTGCCTCTGAGTTCACCATGGACAAGGTTCGTCACCCTCTGTTGTTCCATTCAGTGTTCCATCAGCAGCCACACTGAAGACGTTTACTCTATGCCCCAGACTCAGCCCTGCCTGGCTTGGCTCCGGTTGAGCCAGCATGGCAGCATTTACGTGTGCTGTCTGGACCAGGGGATGGGGATATAGCTCTGTGGTAGGGCACTGCACATGACTGAAAGGTTGTGGGTTCAATCCCCAGTAGGAGTGCTGGAAGAAGTTTGTTTTTTGCGGTCAACTTTCTATGGTGACTGTCATTTTGGTATCTATTCTACCCCACTGTTAACACAGTAGCATGTAAAAGATTCTGGTTGTTCTGCCAAAAGTGTATGTGGCAGGGTACAGCCAAACACACACACACACACACACACACACACACACACACACACACACACACACACACACACACACACCCTCTCAGTGTGAATGTCTCTATAAAGGAAGTTTTTAGTTTTTTAAATTTACAATGACAGAAATCATAATCAGAAGCAAGGTTGTTAGTAGATGAATAGAGATGGTGAGGAGTATAGTGTAAAAGAAGTGTAGGATGTTGTGTGATGGACTCAACCTCTGGTGGGTCAGTGAGAGTGCTATTGTGACTGTACAGGACAACCGGTCTCCACTGTGCTTCAAGGACCGACGGGGACAGCCTCTCATGTTGGATCTGTTGGAGTATCAGCGCCGCCAGGTAGGCTGTTTTCATGTTATTGGCATCCAGATAACAAACTTGAGACATTTCCATGAAAAATTGACAAAATTCCGTACTGTGCTGTCGTTCAGTACTTGAAGAAGAAGAAAAAGGCTCAAGTCCCAAAGTGCTGTCATTCGGTACTTAAATAGGAAAAAAAAAACTCAAGTCCCAAAGTCATTCATGAGGCATATGGTTGAGGCTTGTGGAAAAGATGTGCTGTCTGGCACCATGGCCTGGTTAACAAAACATGTTGCAGAAATGGTCCCTGCAACAAATGAATTCAGAAACCAGCTGGTAAACAGTCTTTAGAACCAGATTCAGCACTTATGCTAGCACCATCTCCTTTTGTTAGGTTTGAAAGCTGGTAAACAGTCTTCAAGGCTCACCACCCATGTTATTGTTAGCACCATCTCCTTTTGTTAGGTTTGAAAGCTGATAAACAATCTTTAGGACCCGGTTCACCACCCATTGTTATTATCATCATCTTGCAGGATTTTCGCGAGCCAGAGCCTGATCCGTGGTCAGTTGCTATGCCAGTGCCCATCATTGGCTACATCCTAAGCTGCGCTCACCACAAGTGCCATGTGGATGATGCCACAGACAAGCTGGCCAATCTGCCTTGTGGTAAAGGCGACCTTCAGAGGTACCGCTCTCTCTCAGACACAAAACTGCACAAGATCAACAAATGCGTCAACAAGTCAGTATTTCTTGCATATTGTGTCTTTTCTTTTTCTTCTTAATACTTTTGGACCGGTTTACAGGGCCACTATTAACAGTGGTGGGACTGGTTTACAGGACCACTATTAAAGTGGTGGGACTGGTTTACAGGGCCACTATTAACAGTGGTGGGACTGGTTTACAGGGCCACTATTAACAGTGGTGGGACTGGTTTACAGGACTACTATTAACAGTAGTGGGACTGGTTTACAGGACCACTATTAAAGTGGTGGGACTGGTTTACAGGGCCACTATTAACAGTGGTGGGACTGGTTTACAGGGCCACTATTAACAGTGGTGGGACTGGTTAATAGGACCACTGTTATCAGTGTGGCGGGACTGGTTTACAGGACTACTATTAACAGCAGTGGGACTGGTTAATAGGACCACTGTTATCAGTATGGTGGGACTGGTTTACAGGACTACTATTAACAGTGGTGGGACTGGTTAATAGGACCATTGTTATCAGTGTGGTGGGACTGGTTAATAGGACCACTGTTATCAGTGTGGTGGGACTGGTTTACAGGACCACTGTTATCAGTGTGGTGGGACTGGTTTACAGTACCACTGTTATCAGTGTGGCAGGACTGGTTTATTAGACTTAAAGGGAACCAAAAGGGAAGAAACATCACATGTCTTATCAATTGGAATGGCTTAAAAGCACACACTCACTGCAATTTTTGTATTGTCCCTGGTCTGGTTTGTTAAAAACCAACATTTGTACGAGTATTAAACTTGTTAATGGTAAATTTCTGTTTCACAGTCTCTATGGCACACTTTCTTTTTTGCTTTTAGTACAGTTTTCCATAAAGAGCAAGCAAAGCTTTGTTAGATTAAATAGTTTTTTTAATAAAGGAAGGAAAATTGTGTTAAATATTTACAAAGGAAGGATTTTGTTTTGTTTAGTTTTTTTCCAAGAGGAAGTGACACTGTTAAGAAGCAGATAAGTTCTGTGGAGAGGAATCCATTTTGGTGGTCCCTGCCGGTATGTTGTAAAGGGGTTCTCCTCAGTCTCTGCACAGTTCTGCTCTGCTTGCATAGCGTGGCGTCACAAGCCCAGACTTAATCACTGAGGGCCTTGTAACCATTGGTACACTTTGACCCTTTCAGGTCGACAACCATTGCATCACACCTAGCCAGCATCCCTGTTGTGCTTCGCGGCTCCCGCATGGCCAACCGAGCGTACCACAAGTGTGTGGGCAACAAGTGCATGATGGGAATGGACCGGGATTACTTCCCTTTGCCCACAGACGAGGCCTATGACAACGACAGCGATGAGTATGATGACTATGAGGAGGGTGAGGGCAAGGATCTGTTGGAGGAGAGAGATTTGAGGACTTCACCCTCATGTGTGGTGCAGTGAAGGAGTCATTGTTGATGCCAACCATGGCACAACAGTTCTTGCAGTGTGTGTGTGTGTGTGTTTTCAAAAAGTTGTCATCTTGTGTATGATCAAGTTTTTCAGAAAACGGGTTTTGAGCTGGTGATTTGGAATAGCAATGAAATATTCCAGGTGTCACTGTGTGTGGCTTTGGTGATGTTTTATTTGTGTTTGGATGATGCAGTGTACACATAACTAACATCTACTGATGTCACATGCATCAGCTGACAGAGGAAGCAGTTGTTCTTTTACCTTCCTCCTAGCAAGCTGCTTTGGCCTAGCGGTAATAGCACGAGACAGTTGTTGGGCCAGTTCTTGTGGCCCAGCCTAGTTCAGCTGACCATTCTGTTTGAAGATGTGGTTTATGGACATACTCAGTATTTGAAGATGTGGTTTATGGACATACACTGTATTTGAAGATGTGGTTTATGGACAATGTGTTTGAAGATGTGTTTTATGGACTATATGTTTGAAGATGTGGTTTATGGACATTGTATTGAAAGATATGGTTTATGGACATTGTTTGAAGATGAGCTTAATGGACATACTGTTTGAAGATGTGGTCTAGGGACATCATGTTTGAAGGTGTGGTTTATGGACGTTGTGTTTGAAGGTGTGGTTTATGGACATTGTGGCTGAAGGTGTGGTTTATGGACATTGTGGCTGAAGGTGTGGTTTATGGACGTTGTGTTTGAAGGTGTGGTTTATGGACGTTGTGTTTGAAGGTGTGGTTTATGGACATTGTGTTTAAAGATGTGGTTTATGGACATTGTGTTTAAAGATGTGGTTTATGGACATTGTGTTTGAAGATGTGATGTATAGACATACCATCTGAAGATGTTGTATGTGGTTTATGGACACTCTGTTTGAAGGTCTGGTCTTTGGACATGCCATCTGAAGATGTGGTTTATGGACATTGTTTGAAGATGTTGTCCAGAGACTCTACCCTCCAGTTAAAGAAACAACGAAAGGCTCACAATGCTGCCCAGCTGAATCTTTTTCATGACACGCTTGCCATCAGGCAGATTCTCCCCAGTGACATGACCTGCATGCATTGCCAACCTGGCTATTTTAACACTTTAAAATTATATTTTGTCACTGGGTGAAAAACCTGCTCATAGTCACAAGTGGTTTTACCAGGCTCCTGTGGCAAGTGCCTGTGGAATACAAGTAGCTACCAAAACATGAGTTATTCGGCATTGAGAGATAGTTTCCTTTTGATGTTTTAACAGTGAATTATGCAAACTTGTGATTTAGTGACTTGTGTTTTAAACTACTGTAAAGGAATTTTGAATGCTGCTTCGTCCTGGATGTTAAAATCCCAAAGCTAATTGACTAACCATGTGAAAAATGAAATGGAGCACTGTAACAGGGAATTAAAAAGGCTTGTGATTTAGTGACTTGGGATTTGAACTAGAGCAAAGGAATTTTTAATGTGTGATGCATCCAGGACATTAAACTCCAAGAACTAAGTAATTAATGATGTGAAAAATGGAAAGTAGCGCAATGTTTGGTATTAATGGAAAGTGGCAAGAGCAATGCTAAAACAAACCAGGTATGATTTTTTTTTGATTTTTTTTTTTTTTATATACCCCCATTGCAAAGTTAAGGTGTGTACACCAAAGTTTCCAAACAGACTTGTCCCCAAAAGAAACATGTTCCATTGGGCTGCTGATCAACTTCTTTTCTCTCTTGGATTTTTTATCCATGTGGCAGGAGTCCCAGGCTGGGTACTTTTTTGTCCCTGTGGCAGGTGTTCCAGACTGGGTGCTTTTGTTGTCCCTGTGGCAGGTATTTCAAGCTGGGTACTTTTTTGTCCCTGCCTGTGGCATGAGTCACAGGCCAGGTACTTTTTTTGCCCCTGTGGCAGGAGTCCCAGGCTGGATACTTTTTTTTTGTCCCTGTGGCAGGAGTCCCAGGCTGGGTACATTTTTTGTCCCTGTGGCAGGAGTCCCAAGCTGGGTACATTTTTTGTCCCTGTGGCAGGAGTCCCAGGCTGGGTACATTTTTTGTCCCTGTGGCAGGAGTCCCAAGCTGGGTACATTTTTTGTCCCTGTACTAGGAGTTCCAGGCCAGGTACTTTTTTGTTCCTGTGGCACGAGTCCCAGGCTGGGTACTTTTTGGGGCCCATGGCAGAGTCCCAGGCCGGGTACTTTTTTTCCCCTGTACCAGGAGTCCCAGGCTGGGTACTTTTGCACAGGATGTGACAGGGGTGGAATGCACTGTCACACATTGTACAAAACATGAGAATGCACCATCACATGGTGCACAGAACACGAGACTGCACTGTCACACATTGTGCAAAACATGAGAATGCACCATTACACATTGTACAAAATATGAGAATGCACCATCATACATTGTACAAAACTGTACTGTCACACATTGTGCAAAACATGAAACTGCACTATCACACATTGTACAAAACATGAGAATGCACCATCACACATTGTACAAAACACAAGACTGCACTGTCACACATTGTGCAAAACATGAAAATGCACCATCACACATTGTACAAAACATGAGAATGTACTGTCATACATTGTACAAAACATGAGAATGCACCATCACACATTGTACCAAACATGAGAATGTACCATCACAATTTGTACAAAACACAAGACTGCACTGTCACACATTGTGCAAAACATGAAAATGCACCATCACACATTGTACCAGACATGAGAATGCACCATCACAGTGTGCAAAACATGAGAATGTACTGTCATACATTGTACAAAACATGAGAATACACTTGACACACATTGTGCAAAACACGAATGCACCATCATTGTACAAAATATGAAAATGCATCACCGCACATTGTACAAAACATGAGACTGCAGTTTATTGTACAGAACATGAGACAGCTAGTTCCTCTTTAATCAAATGTTGGTGTATATATGTGCAACTGCATGTGAGATCACATGCTCACTAGAGAAAAAGTGTGTGAGATTCTGCCCAGAGTGTGTGAAACACACGGCATACTTCCAAGGAATGCAACTTTCATCAAACGGGGTGAGAAAGACTCCTTGGACATAAACAGTATTAAAAATGTAATTTACCTGTTCTGCCCCTTTTTTGCCCCTTGCATGTTTCTATGCGTACCTTGTACATTTCTGCTCAGCAGGCCCTTCAAGATTGCCACTGTAGCTGTCAGGTTCCAGTCCTCATCAGGTTCTGCAGTGTATTTTGTCTGCTGTTGCAAATTTTCTGTTGGCTCTGTGCATGTTTTTTAAAAGATGTAACAACCAACTTGTAGTGAAGAGTGGTCCAGAAATAAGGGGGGGTGGGGGGGGGGACATTTGGGGTTGTGCTCTATGGCAGAGGAAGTGGATGGAGGAAGGTTTTTTTTGGCATGGTGGGGGGGTGGCGAGTGGGGGGGGGGGGGGCATTTGGGATTGTGCTCTATGGCAGAGGAGGTGATGGAGGAAAGGGGTTTTGGCAGGGTGGGTGGATTCAGAAAAGGGGTTATAGAGGGTGTGGGTGTAGTGTTTTGTGGGATGCGGGGAGGGTGCATGTTTTGGGAAGGGGAGGGGGGAGCAAAGGAGTTTGTAAGGGAGGGTGGGTGGAGCAGAGGTTTTGGTAAAGGGTGGGTGGAGGAAGGGGTTAGCAGGTAGATTGGGTGGAGGAAAGGGGTTTTGGTAGAGGGGTTGGGTAGAGGAAGGGGTTTTGGTAGAGGGGTTGGGTGGACAAAAATGGGGTTTTGGCAGAGATGGTGGGTGGAGCAAAGGGATGGGTGGAGGAGTAGGTTTTAGCAAAGGGTGTCAGTGGAGCAACAGGGTTTGGGCGAGTATGGTGGGTGGAGGAGCAAAGGGGTTGGGGAGGGAGCAGAAGAAAAAAGAAGGGTTAGAGTGGAAAACAAGCCAGCTTCTGCCCCCCGCAGGTACAGCCCAAAACTGTTTTCTCCCTCTCCCCCCTTTTCTTCCAACACCACTCTTCATTTCAAGTAAATTTTGTAACAGGGTTCATACAGGGTTTTTACTTCAAAATTCCCAAATTTTAAGATCATTTTCGTGGACCAAATTACTGCTCAGCCAGAAGCATAGTTTGAACCCTAAATACACTTTGGTTTTATTTTTGCATTATAAATACACTTTGGTTTTATTTTTGCATTATCCAGCATTTGGCCCCCTCTTTTTCTTTTTCCAAACCCCCCCTGCAGGAGATTATCCATGGACCATTATCAAATTTCCAAGGCCTTAGCCAAAAATGCTGTTTTTCCTAAACTTTCAAGGCCTGCAAAAAAGGCACCCCAGTTCTCTGGGGTTTTTTAAAGACTGCTTCAAACCCTGTATAACCCTTTCCCTCAATTCTGCTGTTGGCATTTTTGTCATTGCATGTTTTAAACATTGTTGTATTGTTTACTTGTGAAAGCTCCTGACTAACTGTACACTATGCTATGCTGCAACTGTAAAAATATGTCACGAATATCTTTTGACAATTCAGCTGCTATTGGTTCCATTGTGTGGACACTTACCATTTTGCAGTGTTCATTGTAACAGTATTTTGGTTTCAGTTCAGCTGAAGGTTTGAAAAGAATGTATCTGTTCTTGGTTTAATTTAAAGTAAAAAGACTTCAGAGCTGCTGTAAGGCGAGCACAGTACTACCAATTATCATTGGAACAGAATGAAAGATTTTGGTGTGAAAATACGTACCTGCTGTTACAGAAGTTAAAACAAATTATTCACATAATTATGATATGTATTCATTGACGAATGCTTTGCCAGCTGTATTATTTTCAGTTTTCTGGAATGTTTCTGAAATGCTTCTTTTTTTTTCTATCATTTTTCACTTCATGTTCGAAGTTTATTCTGAAGCTTGTGTTTGGCCATGTCATGGTCAGCATTTTCAACTGATGGGCTTTTTAAAATTTGTTTTTTGTCTTTTCTAATCAGTCTGAAATGTTTCATAACATTCTTGGTAATACAACTTGGTACGTATCTTGAAAGAAGCAGGTACACCATTTTGTTCAAATGCGCAATGAGTCTAATTCTGCAGACTAGCAATATTTTGAAAGTGGCAACGCAAAAATGTGCCAACGACAGCCATGAGTTACTTATGGACTACACCTGTACACCCTGGTACAAAGTCGCGCAAGCAAAGTAGCATGGTTGCTGGACTACACCTGCTGTACCTTAATGCAAAGAATGTGCAAAGTAGCATTGTTGCCGGGCTACCCCTGTACCCTAATGAAAAGTAGCATTGTTGCCAGACTACACCTGTACCCTAATGCAAAGTTGTGCAACCAAAGTAACATTGTTGCCAGACTATGCCTGAGCCCTAGTGCAAAGAAAGTATTGTTGTTGCCATGCTTGGAACAACACTGGTCTGTCGACAACGTAAGCAACTTCACTGTTCTGGTGTGGAGATTTTGGTTGACTGTTCTTCTGTTGGGTTTTGTGCAATATATGCCTAACATTGTTCACATTTTGTGCTGTGCACAATAGCTGAACACTGAGGCATTACTTTAATTACAGTCTTGTATTTGGTTTAGGGATGTGTGTGTGTATGTGTGTGCATGCGTGCTTCCATGTGTGTGTGTGTGTTGGTAAGAGAAAAATATCTCCAGCAGCAGTCACTGGTGACTGTTTCTGTGTGTTTAGTGGGAGCCCAGACTTCTACTGAGCAGCACAACAGCATTTAGCCACACACACACACACACTCTGCAGTCAACAGCAAGCAAAACCCTCATAAAAGGTTGATCATAAATCTTCATTAGTTTTTACATTCACTCATCATTTTACCATAAACGCAGAAGACTGACAACGAAACCACAACTAAATAGGCATTCCCCAAAACAAACAAAAACAATAGTCTCTCTGGAGAAAAAAGAAAATCACTGTGACTTCAGTTATTTCTTCTGTTCCTTGTACTTGTAGTGCAGTTCTTGAACATCTGTCTGTGACACCTTGATCCAGCCAGTTTCACGCATGTGGTACACTGTCACAGAAAGAAAAACACAAAGTGAGGATGGTACTCCATCAACTACTCAGTAAGAAGACATGAGCTACTGATTTGCACTGCAAGTCATTCAAAATACACAGCTGTGACTAATAATCAATACATTGTGCATTCATAGTTACACAGACTGACAGAGGGAAGTTTGTTGTTTGTAACACCTGTAATTGAGGGAGATTTATGTAAAACACATACATGGGAATTGCTTAAAGAAAAAACTCTAATGTCCAGAGACTCCACACCATCCAAACCAGGTCTTGCTGTACCCACACGACCCAAAGCAGGCCTTGCTGTACCCACATCACCCAAACCAGGTCTTGCTGTACCCACACCACCCAAACCAGGCCTTGCTGTACCCACACCACACAAACCAGGCCTTGCTGTACCCACACCACACAAACCAGGTCTTGCTGTACCCACACCACACAAACCAGGCCTTGCTGTACCCACACCACACAAACCAGGCCTTGTTGTACCCACACCACACAAACCAGGCCTTCATAACTTCCTGTCTGACCCCTTTTAGAATCAGAATTTTACTTTCAGGGATTCAGAAGGTCAACTCTTATCCTTACAACTAACAACATGTATTTGTACTCACAGTTGACAACACCACCGCTGTAAGCATCACGGTGCGTGGCATGGTAGATGGCCCTCTTGCCCAACTCGTACGCTTCCTCCACCGTCAAGTCCCACTTGTAGCCAGAGTCGAGCACACCATAAGCGTACACAGACCCTGAACCTACAGAGAAGACACTGCCAGACAGTCTCTCTCCATCGCTGTCAACGTAGTACAGACCAGGCCCCTGTTGTGCAAAGAAGGCAGGCTTCACAACTTCACAGCCACTACTGTCCACCATTTTCTTCCATACAAGGAAATAAATCTTCACATACTGTCAGTCAAAATGCACAGCTGGGATGAATAATCAATATATACTGTGCATTCATAGTTGCACAGATGGAAGTTTATGTTATTTTTAACACTTGTAACTGAATGAGGTCTACGTAAAACATCGCCCTGATATAACCACACCAGTTGACTGGACGTAAAACACCAGTTTACTTACTTTCTATGTAAAACACATACATACAACTCTCATTCAGATGCAGCTAATGCTATTTCATAATTGGTATGCACTCATCAGGTGGCCTTTCATCAGGAGTTGCTGTGAACTCATACTTGCGTACCATTCATTCTGCTGTCTGTGAAAAAGCGTATCTATCTTCCTGGCTGCACTCTCATGCCACACAGAAATGATGCTGGGATTCAGAGTTCACATAAGAGACTGGACCACTGGTGTCAGTCTCAATGTGTTTTACTACAATATTTTTATACAAATTGTACTCACCCGCTTGTCCCAGCCAACAATCATTGTGCCCTGAAAACAGACCCAAGTACAGATGAATTATACAGAGTACAGATAAATCACACAAACCCAAATGCACACACCCTTAGCTACATCAGCATCAGCCTGCTGTTTATTCTGTCTTTGACCATGGTCTAACTGTCATGGTACTCTGGGTGTTTTGTTTAAATCCAATTACCTGTCTATCTATCATTCTGCCTTCTTCGACTGGAGTTTTTCTCCAAACTGCATTTCCTGAAATTATCACTGCCTTTGCATCATTCATAAAACATACAATTCTGCTCCTTAGAATTAGAAATCAGTTACTTTTATCAATAAATGTTCAACAAACAAAAACACACACATTAAAACCTGCTTGTATTTGCGTAACTATTGTGACCTGTGAAGCTCACCATTCATCACAGAACTTTGGAATCAAAGGCTAAGAACTGTAAACAGCCATGTGCCCACAAGAGCTGACGTACCATGGACAGCCCCATGCCCTTGTAATCATAGACAATGTTGGCCAGAAGTTTGGACGCTGCAGCCACCGAGATTCTCGTCTTGTTTCTCAACTCATACACCCTGCAACACAAACCAAACAATATGATTATTGTGTTACTTAACTGTTTCACGGCCAATGACTTTGTACTACTGGCATCAGTTCTTTGTAAGATTTGCCACAGAGAATGTTAAATAGGGCACAAAAATATACCATTAATTTGTGAAATGATTTACACACATGAATGCTTGAAAACTGAGAGTTTAATGCAGACACTACACAACATACTATAGTCACAAGTACCTTGCCACTAACATCATAATGATGTCTAAAAGGGCTGGGAAAGGGTTAATCATTTGATGGCTCCATTTTACAGGAAAATTTATAAGAATGTAACCAGCAATTCACTAATCACTGTTGCTACCCCCCCTCCCCCCCACACCTTTTTTCCACTTCTCCCCACAGCTGACCCTTTTTCCTCACAAGTCTGTCCAGTGAAAAATGCACATTAACATGCATGCCCAAACACTTCGCTGAATCAAAAGGCATGGTATTTATCTTGATATAAACTGAGGGGGTTCATGGTGTTTGTCTTGATGCAAAGTAAGGGGGTTCAGGGTGTTTGTCTTGAGGTAAAATAAGGGGGTTCATGGTGTATGTCTTGATGCAAAGTAAGGGGGTTCATGGTGTTTGTCTTGATGTAAAATAAGGGGGTTCATGGTGTTTGTCTTGAGGTAAAATAAGAGGGTTCATGGTGTTTGTCTTGGTGTAAAATAAGGGGGTTCATGGTGTTTGTCTTGAGGTAAAATAAGAGGGTTCATGGTGTTCGTCTTGATGTAAAATAAGGGGGTTCATGTTGTTCATCTTGATGTAACATTGGGGGGTTCAATGTGGACTGTTCCAAATGAGCCAGAGAAGAGCAAAGGGCATGGTGTTTGTGGTGATGTAAATAACTTAGGGGGTTCAACGTGGGCTGTTATAACTGAGCCAGAGAAGAGCAAAGGGCATGGTGTTTGTGCTGATGTAAGTAACATTAGGGGGTTCAATGTGGGCTGTTCCAACCGAGCCAGAGAAGAGCAAAGGGCACCCGGACCTGCACTGCTGAGCCAGGACCCTTTCCCAGAAGGAACAGTCGGCAGCTCCTCCAGCCATGGTGCCCAGCAGGTAAGGGTTGATTTCAATCACCTTCTTCACTGTCTGTGAGGCTGCAACAAGCAGAACAAACACAGAGTAGGGTGCAGTCATCAAACAAGAAAGAGAAAAACAAGACAGTTGATCACCTTCTTCAATGTCTGTGACTGTGTTGCTGTGCACAACATGAGTAATGTTGAGTAAGGTGCAGTCAACAGACAAGAGAAAACGTTTCTATTATTCTAATAACAATAAAAATGCAGTCTTATTCTTAAGAGCACTCGATCTCCTGTGAGCCCTAGGAGTAGGTGTGTACATTTTATAATGAAGCTAAAACAACTTCTTCTTTTTTTACATACAATATTTACACAAATTTGTCATCAAATATCACCCGCACCATGCACTCACAGATGCACACATGCACTCACAGATGCACACGTGCACTCACAGATGCACACACACACACAGCTTCAATGTCTGCAACATATCATTTGTTTCCAAGTCTGTTTCAACAGTACCTGTTCTCATGGTGTCAGATTAGTATGAACTGAATTCAAAGCAAACTTGATGAAATGCAGTTACAAATGTTTTCAAAATACACTGGTGTCCTTTTGCTGTATTAGTCTATTACTACTGGTTTATTAGTATTGCAATATCAAACAATCATACTTATTAAACATAACAAACAATAATCATTAGGCGTACCTATGTATGGTCCAGCGGTTGCTCTGGAGTCAACAGCCACAATGACACCATCCTTAAACTTGAACGCCAGCGTAGTTGTGCCATGGTCAAAGTGGATCTTCACGTCGCCATTCTCTCCAGTGAAACGTGCCAAGTTTTGGGCAATCTGAGGAAAACAGTAAAGGTCACTGTCGGGCCACTGATGACTGAATACAGCAGAGGTTGGATGAAAACACTGACATTATATTTCATTATTTGCATCTCATGGTACCACTACCACAGTGCCACTGCCAGTAAATATAAACAACAGGTACGTTTTATGGTATCTGTGAGTGTGACACTTTAGCAAATTACATGCAATTTAAATATTTCAAATTCAATGCTGTCATTTGTTTAGTGTGTGTGTGTCTACAGCATTTGATAAAACGATAACGTACTGAACACAATGTAACTGATCTTTGTTTATTTTATTTTTAATGTTTTGAGAGCATGAAATGTTACAACTGTGATACCCATGACACTGACAGCAAATACTAATACTTCACACTAATATACAAACCAGAGAAGTGCAAAGTTTTTGACAACTGCAAATTATTCCAAATTTTATCCAGGCCCATAGAATTTCTAGACATAAAATTAAAAGCTCTTCTTTTTTCTTCTTCTTTTTTTAACTATAACTTCAAATCATTTAACATGAAATCTTGCAGACCCATGTTCACAAAGTTGACCACATTCATCAGATATGAAAAACTTGTCCCTAACATGCAGAATAATCTTTTTAGTCCTTTTGTTTGGGAAACCTCTGTTTGTACTCTGCAGCTCATCATAAGGAATATTTTTCACTTATTCTGCATTGTATTTGTAAATGACTCAGAATATATTGGATACAAAGAGCTAAAACAGGAATATCAAAAAGACTCAAATGTTGGCAAAAAAGGTGTTGGCTGCACTCTCTCTGTGTCAAAGTCTCTCTCCCTCTCACACACACACACACACACACACACACACACACACACACACACACACACACAAAACTGCAATTTTCCTTTGTAACCAGTTTGTTTACTGGCTAGTTCTGCCAGTAGCAGGCTACTTATGTATTCATTCAAATCAGCCATAAAATTTTGTGTCTGCTTCAAAAATGTGGCTAAGGTTTATGGATAAGTTCATTAGATGTGTGTGTGTGTGTGTGTGTGTGTGTGTGTGTGTGTGTGTGTGTGTGTGTGTGTGCGCGCGCGCGCGCACACACACACACACACCAGTCATATATTTTCCATGTCAGTTACTCATAATTTTGTGCCATTAAACATTCACAATCTCATTATATTTGCTTCAACTGACTGCTTAATTTACTGTTATTTTTATGAGATTGCTCACTGCTTCTGACCAACAATGTAATGGTCCTTGGTAAGTGTTCATACATATTACATGAGTCATGATACAAAAAAAATCATACATACACTGTACTTAGTAAAACGCTTTGCTTTACAGTACGTAGTAAAACACTTGCTCTTCCGCCTGTGGCCCTTTCATAACATTAAGATAAGAGTGTTTATAAGCGGATAAAACCTGTGGGTGAAGAAAAAGTAGACAAGAATCTGTAAGCACTGGTGCAGACCTTGATCTTGATTAGATACGCTGACGCTGTCACTACGACAGTCAGTGACAGGATGACTTCTGACATATTAATTATTATACATCAACGGGCGGAAGACAGATATCCAATGTGACGTTGGATATATCTCACGGTAAAATAACCAGCTATTTCGTTGCGGCCCGTGGTAACCAAAACGGAGAATTGTAGACTTGAAAACCGGAGCGGCTGCACCAAGAAGGAAAGTAAGATCACGACAGGGCAAAATGAATGAATTGCAACATAACGTTTCTACGTACGTCAATGCCCTGTGGCACAGTAAAACTTTGCGACGCAGCAAGGGCATCAACAGCAGATGGACCACTGAAATCTTCACCAAATCCAAGACTTAGCTTCGATTTTCCACCAAGATCAAAGCCGCAAACATCAGCGAGCGCCATGATGAATGATGACAGTGCTGCAGCGAATGGTAAATGTGCAATTCATGTCATTGCCATAACATCTGTACCTTGGTCCAGTGATATACAAAAATACAATATTATTCATAAATAAATAATATATCAATACAAAAATTAGACGAATTGATTTTTTCCCCTGGAAGATTTTTTTACTATTTATTTCTTAACAATTGTCTTTAGTTAATTCAGTAGCTTCCCCTAGTAAGGGGATAAGGGAGATTATGCTCGTCATTCACACATACTAAGGGCACAAGAAGGGTGGTACACTGAAGAAGCGGCGAAAAATGAACCTGTGTGCCCACAGAATATTTTCCAAACTTCCAAAGGACATTTTTGTTGTAGACGGGTCACTTTTTCGGGGGATTCACAGGGTGTCGTGCTTTTCCAGCGTAGATCGCGCTGTTCCATTTCTTGGTTCTTCACAGCCACATACCAAGGACTTTCACTTTCCATGCACGGCCGTCCTGCCGTTCTGCTCCATTTCATGTCAGCCAGCCGTCTGTAGTGCTACCCGTCCAGGGAGGACCAATGTGCTTGTCATTTGTCAGCGCTTTAATGCCACCAGCAAGCAAGCAAATAAGGATTCGGGCGAGAAGAAAAGCCTGATGGAGGCAAAAGAGAGTCCATATGCTCATCTGACAGTTACACAAAAAGGCAAGACATAGTTCTGATAGGTTAGCCACAATATTACTCAGTACAGCCTACTTAATACAGATAGTAGAAGCTGAATAATATTTGTTCTGTAAGCACATATAGTTTATACAGTTAATAATTAAGATATATTTGTCAAGAATTGGATTCTACTCGGCTTCAGTTGTCAAATAAGAAATGCTTTGTAAAACTGTAATGATGTAAAGGAGAGTGAAAGGTATATTGTAATAGATGGATCATTGGATGCATGTTTCTGAATAGTGCTTGCAATTTTTTTTTTTTAAAGAAGTAATACTAATACTGTGTAACAGTATGGTTTTGACAGTAAAATATCCAAGGAGGCAGTCAACAATTCCTGGGACACAAATATCAGAATCATCCAAACGGGGTCATATAAAGCAAATAAGCCCAAAATTTGCAATGTACTTCAGTGTGCATAATCCATATGCTTCTTTCAGACATTTGATCTAGATCTAGTTTCAGAGTAACCATGCACTCTTCCCAAGTGCTGATGTTGGCAAAACAACTGACTGTGCCCTTAGGACTCACCTGTTTACAGACTGAATCAAGTCACTTTTGTTGCAAATGTTGGCTCCATTCTCTAGATATGACGCTGTTTGAGTGATTCTGACAATGCTTTTGGCCCAAAAGGGCATTTAAAATGTCCCAAGAATTTCTGACCGTCTCCTTAGATATTACCGGTTTTGACTGTTCCGTCACAATTTAAACAAAAGAAAAACTTTTCTGGCTTGCAGGGTGCATCTATGTCAACTGTCAGTTCACTCTTAAAATACCAGTGAAGAGCAAAAAATTCACTCTTCTGATTTGATACTTTTGCCATAATATAATTACAAATGATAAATGCTTGCCTTGTTTGTGATGTCACACTCACACAGTCACAGACACAGACTGCTGTGCACAAAATGGCAGCACTCACAATTGGATTTTGCATCATCCAAATGTCATTTATAATTTGATAAATGCTGTGTGAGTGAATGTGTGTATTATTATTATTATTTTTAAATTTTGTTTATAATCCTAGTGATAGAGCCTGTTATTTTGCAATGCTTCCTTATTTCAGTTCAGGTCCCCTGAGTTACCTAGCATGACTGAGATAGTGAGAACCTCCACCCAAATTTGTACTAATTTAGTTTAAAAAACAAACAAGAAAACAGTGCCTAGGTGTAGGACACTGTGACTTATAATAGTAATATTATAGTAATAAAACATTTCTGCAATCTATTTTGTACTGTTGTGTTACTAATACTATTGTTAGTGTTTAATTCATGGGATGAACCTTTTTCTGTTTTTCCCAGAAAATTAACATTGCTTGTGATCAATTTATGCCACTGGACTTTTAAATATAAGACCTACTCTAACTGCTATGAACAATAACCAGGAAATGCTAGTTTTTATACTATGGCTAGATCAACGGGTCTCTTTTTGATTCTATTTGAAGGTACTGTGATGTATTTTTGTATTAAATATAGATGATTAAAATTGAATCGTTTTAAAAGATACATT
Organism: Alviniconcha strummeri; assembly: GCA_963584105.1. NCBI lineage: Eukaryota > Metazoa > Mollusca > Gastropoda > Provannidae > Alviniconcha > Alviniconcha strummeri. Next base: position 30,242 of record CAUZXP010000140.1, read on the forward strand.
GCCATTGGTGAATAGATACAAAAAGGGTTGTTCTATTTAGCTGTGTACACTGACTGATTTGTAATTGTATGAAATACAAATAGGATATGTTTTATAAAATAAAATGTAATTTTATAATTATTCATTTCATTGTCATTGTGATTGTCAGATTTGGATTTTATATATATGTATATTTTTTTTATTGTTCAACATTACCATTTGTTTGTGCAGTGAAAGAAGTGGG
>CAUZXP010000140.1:30664-61226 GCA_963584105.1 Alviniconcha strummeri
AGTGAAAGAAGTGGGGAAGGATGTGTCGTACACAGCTGTGATACTGGTTGGAATTGCTGTGACAGGTAATTGATACTATGTACAGTTTACATAATTATGTCATAGTATAACACACACACACACAAAATGATGTTGTGTGTGTGTGTTCATAAACATGCAAATGAAAATTGAAATAATGTATCCCCCCCCCCCCCCCCCCCCCCCGGCTTTCTCTTTTAACTTTTTGTTAGTTTCTTTCTGTGTCCTTTTTTTTTCTTCCTTTTTTTGTTTTGTTACAGTCCCTGTGTCTTCCCCCAAAGATCTCCCTTTATATTCAACACTGATGTCAGCAATTTCCAAGAGATTAACTTTATTCAGAGTGGAAACAAAATGTTACTGGTCTAACTTGTCTAAATCTAATTTCTAAAGCCCGTTCTTAACTGGGCGAATGTTTATTCGCTGAACATACTTCAGACAGTTCAACGAACTATGATTCGTTTCTTAATTGAACTTTTAGTTCACCGAACATGGTTCAGACAGTTCAACGAACATTACTTCATTCTCAACTGGCTTATAATGAGATGCAAGCTTCGGCCTGAACTTGCAGCAGATGCGCAGCAGACAGCATGATCGAAAATGTAGGCTAAAGTCAAGTCAATATACTTTAATCATCCCCCACAGGGTAATTCAGCTAACTACTATCTCATTCTGGGTCCCCAAGACAAGGCTGCGCCTCCCACAAGTCAATAAATAAACAAATTCCCTCTGAAGTGAATGAAGAACCCAGCGACACTGTCATCCAGTTTTAGTTTTATTTCTCCTCCACAGGAGAGCTCTGCTCTCAGCCAATCAGAGGCAATGTTCATTGAATAGGGCGAATGTTCCCAGAACATGTTAATAATAATAATAATGAAAATTTGTAAAGCACCTACCCTGCGGCTCAAAGCCTGAACAAGCATACACACATAATGTACATCAAGATGGAAAATGTTATCCAAAAAATAAATATATATATATTATATTGACAAGTATTCAAGCATAATTATGCAAAAGATGCACATACGCACGCACGCACGCATACACACACACACACACACACACACACACACACACACACACACACACACACACACACACACACACACACACACACACAGACTGATAGGAGTGAAGGACAATGTGGTTTAACTTTACTTTAACTGAAATATTCAGAGAAGAGAAATGTCTTGAGTTGGCTTTTGAAGGAAGTGAGAGTAGCATGATGTCTTGGGGGAGATTGTTCCAGATGTGGGGGCCAACATGTGAGAAAGTGCAAAAGCCATGGGTTTTGCGGTTGAAGCGTTGGATTTTGAGCATGCATGTGTCTGACGGAGAGAGCAGGAAGGACTGTAAAGGTGTAGCAGCTCAGAAAGATAAGAGGGAGCGGAACCTGTGATTGCGTTATAACACATGCAAGCAGTTTTGTATTTTATCCGTTCAGAAATTGGGAGCCAGTGGAGTTGCTGTAGGAGAGGTGTGCAGTTTTGATGGTGTGGAGCTCTGAGAATGAGGTGTGCAGCAGTATTTTGGACTTTCTGCATTGGTTGAATTCCAGAGTTTGGAGTGTCCATGAGAAGAGAGTTGCAGTAGTCTAGTCTGGACAATACACAAGAAGTTACCAGTTGTTTTGCTGCATCTTCTCTGAGATACCTGCAGATGGAGCTGATGCGTTTTAGTTCATAGCAGGCTGTAATAGTACTGGTAGTATGTTAAGCGAAGCTTTTTGGACCCGGAATATAGCTTCATCGCAGTTCGACGAATACTCCCAACTAGGTTCGCGAAAAAAAGTTCATCCAATTAAGAACCAACTAGGTTCGCTGAATACTTCCAACTAGGTTCGCGAACGAACATTTGCTCAATTAAGAATGGGCTTAAGAGTCCCAGGCTTGGCATATTTATGTGGGGAAAAAATGGTCTGTGGTTGAAAATTGTTATGTTTGTCCATCATGGTGACACTGACAGATATAAAGAAGAGTTAGCAAAACCACTGATTACAGTATATCACTTCGTCTCTCAGATTGACTTAGAATTGCTTTCCTCTTTGTATACAGGGGTTAACAAATTGTTTATCATTTTTTATGTGACTGTTTTCCTCTGCTACTTGGGCAGCCATATTCCATCTTCAGGGGTATTATGATATATGTAAAAAAGAAGGAAGAAGATATATATATGTAATGAACTGGCCCTGGTATCATGCAGATTAAATCTGTTTCTTACTATTGTTATTTCCACACAAATATTCCATGTTCAGTACCAGTGGTGTGTGGTGTGGACAGGTTTGATGTTCTTCATGATCGGCAGAGAACTGTTGTCATCCCAGAGTCCCAGTGGTGTCTATGGTGATGCACTCAAAAAGTGTCAGAACAGCATTGAGGTCAGATGTCATTTATTTCTGTCTTCTGTTAATCCATATTCCACCAGGTGTGATTGTGTGTGTGTATGTGCATGTGCAAGATGGTATGTGTGTATACATCAGTACATGTCTGTATAAATTAGCAGTAAAACTAAAAAGCCGATGTTGCTATTGTTCATTTTTGATCAGTGCATCTGTTTATTCATTAACTATTGCCATCAGGTTGTAAATAAGCAGAAGTCAGCTTCATGACAATGTCAGTGGGCATTGTTATTGCCCAGTTTTACCTGTAATAAACTGGTAGAGTTTTAAAATTATATTTTATAACTGTAAGCTCTGATTTTCATAATAATTTTTCTGTTCAAATATAATTAGCAAGCCACATTGGTGTATATTGCAGGCTTAGTGTAGCAACACAGTGATAGCCTTATAGTCCTGTTCACCTTTGAGGAAGCTATGAAGTTGACACAGCCACCATCATGTTGTTTCTAGCCTTATAGCCCTGTTCACCTTTGAGGAGGCTATGAAGTTGACACAGCCACCATCATGTTGTTTCTAGCCTTATAGCCCTGTTCACCTTTGAGGAAGCTATAAAGTTGACACAGCCACCATCATGTTGTTTCTAGCCTTATAGGCCTGTTCACCTTTGAGGAAGCTATAAAGTTGACACAGCCACCATCATGTTGTTTCTAGCCTTATAGGCCTGTTCACCTTTGAGGAAGCTATAAAGTTGACACAGCCACCATCATGTTGTTTCTAGCCTTATAGGCCTGTTCACCTTTGAGGAAGCTATAAAGTTGACACAGCCACCATCATGCTTCTCTCTACAGGTGGCCGCAGCACTAGGGGAGCCAATCAAAGGCTATGGGGAGACAACTCGACGTGGACGTCGTCGCCATGTCAGGTACTTTAAACTTCAGTACATCAGTGCTGATAGAGATAATGATGGCCAAGCCAACAGCTATCTACCCACACCTGGCTTTCTCATAGGTGGTGGTGATTTTTTCTTGCAGACCATTAAAAATGGAATTGCTGTCTGTTGTGGAGCTAAAATAATTTGGTGACATGGAGCATTACACAGTAATGGTGTGCTCCACTGAGAGCTACTGTCATTGGTAATGTCTGTTAGTATAACAATGGTATTATGTTTTGTGAGATGCTTAGAACTTACTATATGGATTTATACCATACAAATACAGTTTGACTGATTGATGTCCCTTACAGTGGAACTCCGCTTTCTAAGACCACTCTGAAATCAGATCATAATCAAGTTGACAGCTTAAACTCGTGAAGGTGACAGCCTTTTGAAAAACGATCTTGAAAGAAGGGTGGTCTCTCCTTGGGGTAATCATTCATCAGGGTTTTGCTCTGTATTTGCATCTTATGAACTGTAGCCAGAGCATTGGGGCTGAAGCAAAATGTGGGTGGTGTTAAGATCCCTGTGTGGGTGTTTCTGTGAATGGAAGTAAGCTTCATGCCGTAGCAAAACTCCATTACTGAATTCCCTGAGTGGGTGTTTGTGTCAATGGAAGTAAGCTTCATGCCATAGCAAAACTCCATTACTGAATTCCCTGAGTGGGTGTTTGTGTCAATGGAAGTAAGCTTCATGCCATAGCAAAACTCCATTACTGAATTCCCTGAGTGGGTGTTTGTGTCAATGGAAGTAAGCTTCATGCCGTAGCAAAACTCCATTACTGAATTCCCTGAGTGGGTGTTTGTGTCAATGGAAGTAAGCTTCATGCCGTAGCAAAACTCCATTACTGAATTCCCTGAGTGGGTGTTTGTGTCAATGGAAGTAAGCTTCATGCCGTAGCAAAACTCCATTACTGAATTCCCTGAGTGGGTGTTTGTGTCAATGGAAGTAAGCTTCATGCCATAGCAAAACTCCATTACTGAATTCCCTGAGTGGGTGTTTGTGTCAATGGAAGTAAGCTTCATGCCATAGCAAAACTCCATTACTGAATTCCCTGAGTGGGTGTTTGTGTCAATGGAAGTAAGCTTCATGCCATAGCAAAACTCCATTACTGAATTCCCTGAGTGGGTGTTTGTGTCAATGGAAGTAAGCTTCATGCCGTAGCAAAACTCCATTACTGAATTCCCTGAGTGGGTGTTTGTGTCAATGGAAGTAAGCTTCATGCCGTAGCAAAACTCCATTACTGAATTCCCTGAGTGGGTGTTTGTGTCAATGGAAGTAAGCTTCATGCCGTAGCAAAACTCCATTACTGAATTCCCTGAGTGGGTGTTTGTGTCAATGGAAGTAAGCTTCATGCCGTAGCAAAACTCCATTACTGAATTCCCTGAGTGGGTGTTTGTGTCAATGGAAGTAAGCTTCATGCCGTAGCAAAACTCCATTACTGAATTCCCTGAGTGGGTGTTTGTGTCAATGGAAGTAAGCTTCATGCCGTAGCAAAACTCCATTACTGAATTCCCTGAGTGGGTGTTTGTGTCAATGGAAGTAAGCTTCATGCCGTAGCAAAACTCCATTACTGAATTCCCTGAGTGGGTGTTTGTGTCAATGGAAGTAAGCTTCATGCCGTAGCAAAACTCCATTACTGAATTCCCTGAGTGGGTGTTTGTGTCAATGGAAGTAAGCTTCATGCCGTAGCAAAACTCCATTACTGAATTCCCTGAGTGGGTGTTTGTGTCAATGGAAGTAAGCTTCATGCCGTAGCAAAACTCCATTACTGAATTCCCTGAGTGGGTGTTTGTGTCAATGGAAGTAAGCTTCATGCCGTAGCAAAACTCCATTACTGAATTCCCTGAGTGGGTGTTTGTGTCAATGGAAGTAAGCTTCATGCCGTAGCAAAACTCCATTACTGAATTCCCTGAGTGGGTGTTTGTGTCAATGGAAGTAAGCTTCATGCCGTAGCAAAACTCCATTACTGAATTCCCTGAGTGGGTGTTTGTGTCAATGGAAGTAAGCTTCATGCCATAGCAAAACTCCATTACTGAATTCCCTGAGTGGGTGTTTGTGTCAATGGAAGTAAGCTTCATGCCATAGCAAAACTCCATTACTGAATTCCCTGAGTGGGTGTTTGTGTCAATGGAAGTAAGCTTCATGCCATAGCAAAACTCCATTACTGAATTCCCTGAGTGGGTGTTTGTGTCAATGGAAGTAAGCTTCATGCCATAGCAAAACTCCATTACTGAATTCCCTGAGTGGGTGTTTGTGTCAATGGAAGTAAGCTTCATGCCGTAGCAAAACTCCATTACTGAATTCCCTGAGTGGGTGTTTGTGTCAATGGAAGTAAGCTTCATGCCGTAGCAAAACTCCATTACTGAATTCCCTGAGTGGGTGTTTGTGTCAATGGAAGTAAGCTTCATGCCGTAGCAAAACTCCATTACTGAATTCCCTGAGTGGGTGTTTGTGTCAATGGAAGTAAGCTTCATGCCGTAGCAAAACTCCATTACTGAATTCCCTGAGTGGGTGTTTGTGTCAATGGAAGTAAGCTTCATGCCGTAGGAAAACTCCATTACTGAATTCCCTGAGTGGGTGTTTGTGTCAATGGAAGTAAGCTTCATGCCGTAGGAAAACTCCATTACTGAATTCCCTGAGTGGGTGTTTGTGTCAATGGAAGTAAGCTTCATGCCGTAGGAAAACTCCATTACTGAATTCCCTGAGTGGGTGTTTGTGTCAATGGAAGTAAGCTTCATGCCGTAGGAAAACTCCATTACTGAATTCCCTGAGTGGGTGTTTGTGTCAATGGAAGTAAGCTTCATGCCGTAGCAAAACTCCATTACTGAATTCCCTGAGTGGGTGTTTGTGTCAATGGAAGTAAGCTTCATGCCGTAGCAAAACTCCATTACTGAATTCCCTGAGTGGGTGTTTGTGTCAATGGAAGTAAGCTTCATGCCGTAGCAAAACTCCATTACTGAATTCCCTGAGTGGGTGTTTGTGTCAATGGAAGTAAGCTTCATGCCATAGCAAAACTCCATTACTGAATTCCCTGAGTGGGTGTTTGTGTCAATGGAAGTAAGCTTCATGCCATAGCAAAACTCCATTACTGAATTCCCTGAGTGGGTGTTTGTGTCAATGGAAGTAAGCTTCATGCCATAGCAAAACTCCATTACTGAATTCCCTGAGTGGGTGTTTGTGTCAATGGAAGTAAGCTTCATGCCATAGCAAAACTCCATTACTGAATTCCCTGAGTGGGTGTTTGTGTCAATGGAAGTAAGCTTCATGCCATAGCAAAACTCCATTACTGAATTCCCTGAGTGGGTGTTTGTGTCAGTGGAAGTAAGCTTCATGCCGTAGCAAAACTCCATTACTGAATTCCCTGAGTGGGTGTTTGTGTCAGTGGAAGTAAGCTTCATGCCGTAGCAAAACTCCATTACTGAATTCCCTGAGTGGGTGTTTGTGTCAATGGAAGTAAGCTTCATGCCGTAGCAAAACTCCATTACTGAATTCCCTGAGTGGGTGTTTGTGTCAATGGAAGTAAGCTTCATGCCGTAGCAAAACTCCATTACTGAATTCCCTGAGTGGGTGTTTGTGTCAATGGAAGTAAGCTTCATGCCGTAGCAAAACTCCATTACTGAATTCCCTGAGTGGGTGTTTGTGTCAATGGAAGTAAGCTTCATGCCGTAGCAAAACTCCATTACTGAATTCCCTGAGTGGGTGTTTGTGTCAATGGAAGTAAGCTTCATGCCGTAGCAAAACTCCATTACTGAATTCCCTGAGTGGGTGTTTGTGTCAATGGAAGTAAGCTTCATGCCGTAGCAAAACTCCATTACTGAATTCCCTGAGTGGGTGTTTGTGTCAATGGAAGTAAGCTTCATGCCGTAGCAAAACTCCATTACTGAATTCCCTGAGTGGGTGTTTGTGTCAATGGAAGTAAGCTTCATGCCGTAGCAAAACTCCATTACTGAATTCCCTGAGTGGGTGTTTGTGTCAATGGAAGTAAGCTTCATGCCGTAGCAAAACTCCATTACTGAATTCCCTGAGTGGGTGTTTGTGTCAATGGAAGTAAGCTTCATGCCATAGCAAAACTCCATTACTGAATTCCCTGAGTGGGTGTTTGTGTCAATGGAAGTAAGCTTCATGCCGTAGCAAAACTCCGTTACTGAATTCCCTGAGTGGGTGTTTGTGTCAATGGAAGTAAGCTTCATGCCGTAGCAAAACTCCGTTACTGAATTCCCTGAGTGGGTGTTTGTGTCAATGGAAGTAAGCTTCATGCCGTAGCAAAACTCCATTACTGAATTCCCTGAGTGGGTGTTTGTGTCAATGGAAGTAAGCTTCATGCCGTAGCAAAACTCCATTACTGAATTCCCTGAGTGGGTGTTTGTGTCAATGGAAGTAAGCTTCATGCCATAGCAAAACTCCATTACTGAATTCCCTGAGTGGGTGTTTGTGTCAATGGAAGTAAGCTTCATGCCATAGCAAAACTCCATTACTGAATTCCCTGAGTGGGTGTTTGTGTCAATGGAAGTAAGCTTCATGCCATAGCAAAACTCCATTACTGAATTCCCTGAGTGGGTGTTTTTTTTGTCAATGGAAGTAAGCTTCATGCCGTAGCAAAACTCCATTACTGAATTCCCTGAGTGGGTGTTTGTGTCAATGGAAGTAAGCTTCATGCCGTAGCAAAACTCCATTACTGAATTCCCTGAGTGGGTGTTTGTGTCAATGGAAGTAAGCTTCATGCCGTAGCAAAACTCCGTTACTGAATTCCCTGAGTGGGTGTTTCTGTCAATGGAAGTAAGCTTCATGCCATAGCAAAACTCCATTACTGAATTCCCTGAGTGGGTGTTTGTGTCAATGGAAGTAAGCTTCATGCCATAGCAAAACTCCATTACTGAATTCCCTGAGTGGGTGTTTTTTTTGTCAATGGAAGTAAGCTTCATGCCATAGCAAAACTCCATTACTGAATTCCCTGAGTGGGTGTTTGTGTCAATGGAAGTAAGCTTCATGCCGTAGCAAAACTCCATTACTGAATTCCCTGAGTGGGTGTTTGTGTCAATGGAAGTAAGCTTCATGCCATAGCAAAACTCCATTACTGAATTCCCTGAGTGGGTGTTTGTGTCAATGGAAGTAAGCTTCATGCCATAGCAAAACTCCATTACTGAATTCCCTGAGTGGGTGTTTCTGTCAGTGGAAGTAAGCTTCATGCCGTAGCAAAACTCCATTACTGAATTCCCTGAGTGGGTGTTTGTGTCAGTGGAAGTAAGCTTCATGCCGTAGCAAAACTCCATTACTGAATTCCCTGAGTGGGCGTTTCTGTCAATGGAAGTAAGCTTCATGCCGTAGCAAAACTCCATTACTGAATTCCCTGAGTGGGTGTTTGTGTCAATGGAAGTAAGCTTCATGCCATAGCAAAACTCCATTACTGAATTCCCTGAGTGGGTGTTTGTGTCAATGGAAGTAAGCTTCATGCCATAGCAAAACTCCATTACTGAATTCCCTGAGTGGGTGTTTGTGTCAATGGAAGTAAGCTTCATGCCATAGCAAAACTCCATTACTGAATTCCCTGAGTGGGTGTTTGTGTCAATGGAAGTAAGCTTCATGCCGTAGCAAAACTCCATTACTGAATTCCCTGAGTGGGTGTTTGTGTCAATGGAAGTAAGCTTCATGCCGTAGCAAAACTCCGTTACTGAATTCCCTGAGTGGGTGTTTGTGTCAATGGAAGTAAGCTTCATGCCATAGCAAAACTCCATTACTGAATTCCCTGAGTGGGTGTTTGTGTCAATGGAAGTAAGCTTCATGCCGTAGCAAAACTCCATTACTGAATTCCCTGAGTGGGTGTTTGTGTCAATGGAAGTAAGCTTCATGCCGTAGCAAAACTCCATTACTGAATTCCCTGAGTGGGTGTTTGTGTCAATGGAAGTAAGCTTCATGCCGTAGCAAAACTCCGTTACTGAATTCCCTGAGTGGGTGTTTCTGTCAATGGAAGTAAGCTTCATGCCGTAGCAAAACTCCATTACTGAATTCCCTGAGTGGGTGTTTCTGTCAATGGAAGTAAGCTTCATGCCATAGCAAAACTCCATTACTGAATTCCCTGAGTGGGTGTTTTTTTTGTCAATGGAAGTAAGCTTCATGCCATAGCAAAACTCCATTACTGAATTCCCTGAGTGGGTGTTTCTGTCAATGGAAGTAAGCTTCATGCCGTAGCAAAACTCCATTACTGAATTCCCTGAGTGGGTGTTTGTGTCAATGGAAGTAAGCTTCATGCCGTAGCAAAACTCCGTTACTGAATTCCCTGAGTGGGTGTTTGTGTCAATGGAAGTAAGCTTCATGCCATAGCAAAACTCCATTACTGAATTCCCTGAGTGGGTGTTTGTGTCAATGGAAGTAAGCTTCATGCCATAGCAAAACTCCATTACTGAATTCCCTGAGTGGGTGTTTTTTTTGTCAATGGAAGTAAGCTTCATGCCATAGCAAAACTCCATTACTGAATTCCCTGAGTGGGTGTTTCTGTCAATGGAAGTAAGCTTCATGCCGTAGCAAAACTCCATTACTGAATTCCCTGAGTGGGTGTTTGTGTCAATGGAAGTAAGCTTCATGCCATAGCAAAACTCCATTACTGAATTCCCTGAGTGGGTGTTTGTGTCAATGGAAGTAAGCTTCATGCCATAGCAAAACTCCATTACTGAATTCCCTGAGTGGGTGTTTCTGTCAGTGGAAGTAAGCTTCATGCCGTAGCAAAACTCCATTACTGAATTCCCTGAGTGGGTGTTTGTGTCAATGGAAGTAAGCTTCATGCCGTAGCAAAACTCCATTACTGAATTCCCTGAGTGGGCGTTTGTGTCAATGGAAGTAAGCTTCATGCCGTAGCAAAACTCCATTACTGAATTCCCTGAGTGGGCGTTTGTGTCAATGGAAGTAAGCTTCATGCCATAGCAAAACTCCATTACTGAATTCCCTGAGTGGGTGTTTGTGTCAATGGAAGTAAGCTTCATGCCATAGCAAAACTCCATTACTGAATTCCCTGAGTGGGTGTTTGTGTCAATGGAAGTAAGCTTCATGCCATAGCAAAACTCCATTACTGAATTCCCTGAGTGGGTGTTTGTGTCAATGGAAGTAAGCTTCATGCCGTAGCAAAACTCCATTACTGAATTCCCTGAGTGGGTGTTTGTGTCAATGGAAGTAAGCTTCATGCCATAGCAAAACTCCATTACTGAATTCCCTGAGTGGGTGTTTGTGTCAATGGAAGTAAGCTTCATGCCGTAGCAAAACTCCGTTACTGAATTCCCTGAGTGGGTGTTTGTGTCAATGGAAGTAAGCTTCATGCCGTAGCAAAACTCCGTTACTGAATTCCCTGAGTGGGTGTTTGTGTCAATGGAAGTAAGCTTCATGCCATAGCAAAACTCCATTACTGAATTCCCTGAGTGGGTGTTTGTGTCAATGGAAGTAAGCTTCATGCCATAGCAAAACTCCATTACTGAATTCCCTGAGTGGGTGTTTGTGTCAATGGAAGTAAGCTTCATGCCATAGCAAAACTCCATTACTGAATTCCCTGAGTGGGTGTTTGTGTCAATGGAAGTAAGCTTCATGCCGTAGCAAAACTCCATTACTGAATTCCCTGAGTGGGTGTTTGTGTCAATGGAAGTAAGCTTCATGCCGTAGCAAAACTCCATTACTGAATTCCCTGAGTGGGTGTTTGTGTCAATGGAAGTAAGCTTCATGCCGTAGCAAAACTCCGTTACTGAATTCCCTGAGTGGGTGTTTGTGTCAATGGAAGTAAGCTTCATGCCGTAGCAAAACTCCATTACTGAATTCCCTGAGTGGGTGTTTCTGTCAATGGAAGTAAGCTTCATGCCGTAGCAAAACTCCATTACTGAATTCCCTGAGTGGGTGTTTTTTTTGTCAATGGAAGTAAGCTTCATGCCATAGCAAAACTCCATTACTGAATTCCCTGAGTGGGTGTTTCTGTCAATGGAAGTAAGCTTCATGCCGTAGCAAAACTCCATTACTGAATTCCCTGAGTGGGTGTTTGTGTCAATGGAAGTAAGCTTCATGCCGTAGCAAAACTCCATTACTGAATTCCCTGAGTGGGTGTTTGTGTCAATGGAAGTAAGCTTCATGCCGTAGCAAAACTCCATTACTGAATTCCCTGAGTGGGTGTTTGTGTCAATGGAAGTAAGCTTCATGCCATAGCAAAACTCCATTACTGAATTCCCTGAGTGGGTGTTTGTGTCAATGGAAGTAAGCTTCATGCCATAGCAAAACTCCATTACTGAATTCCCTGAGTGGGTGTTTCTGTCAATGGAAGTAAGCTTCATGCCGTAGCAAAACTCCATTACTGAATTCCCTGAGTGGGTGTTTCTGTCAATGGAAGTAAGCTTCATGCCGTAGCAAAACTCCATTACTGAATTCCCTGAGTGGGTGTTTGTGTCAATGGAAGTAAGCTTCATGCCATAGCAAAACTCCATTACTGAATTCCCTGAGTGGGTGTTTGTGTCAATGGAAGTAAGCTTCATGCCATAGCAAAACTCCATTACTGAATTCCCTGAGTGGGTGTTTGTGTCAATGGAAGTAAGCTTCATGCCATAGCAAAACTCCATTACTGAATTCCCTGAGTGGGTGTTTCTGTCAATGGAAGTAAGCTTCATGCCGTAGCAAAACTCCATTACTGAATTCCCTGAGGTTGGAGTGCAGCTGTCAGAATGTGGGTAACTTTTTCTGTTCACCCACGTTGCTAGTAATACTGCACTGTGAATATCCACTTAATCATAATAATAATAGTAAAGGGGGATTTGAAAGGTGGCCAGAGTGCTTAACAGTAACACTAACAACAGTCACACTTAGCAGTAACACTAACAACAGTCCCATGTAACAGTAACAGTAACAACAGTCATGCTTAACAGTAACACTAACAACAGTCACACTTAACAGTAACACTAACAACAGTCACACTTAGCAGTAACACTAACAACAGTCCCATGTAACAGTAACAGTAACAACAATCATGCTTAACAGTAACACTAACAACAATCACACTTAACAGTAACACTAACACCAGTTACATTTAACAATAACACTAACACTAATCACATTTAACTGTAACACTAACAGCATTCATGTGTAACTGTAATACTAACAGCAGTCACACTTAACAGTAACACCAACAACAATCACACTTAATAGTAACACTAATAACAATTACACTTGCCTAGCAGTAGCACTAACAATGATCACACTTAACAGTAACACTAACAGTAACAACAATCACACTTAACAGTAACACTAAAAACAATCACAAATGCATGCATGCACACACACTCGTGCTCACTTACAGATGGAGGGGATATAGACACAGCTGTGAAAAAAAAGTGTAGAAATAGTTATTGTGCTGGTGCATTTTGAGGACGGCTTTGAAAGAGGAAGAAGAATCAGAGTGATGCAGTACTCAAAGCAAATCATTCCAAACAGATGGGCCAGCATAAGAAAATTATCTTTCACCAAATATTTCTGTGTTCATGCAAGGGGTAACCAAGGTACAGGTGTTGGATGTGGAGTGTAACTGCCTGGTTGGAGTGTAGGGTTCAACTTGAAGATAAGACAGATACTGAGGGGTGATGAAGATGAGTATGGTGATGACTACTTTGAACACAGCGCTTGTAGGTATGAGTATGGTGATAATTACTGTGAACACAGCACTTGGCTTGTAGGTCTGAGTCTGTGACAGTATATAATATACATATATATATACAAATGTACCATGGCCCTGCCCCCCCCCCCTCCCCCACCTCTGCCCCTCCCCCAACACTCAACTCCCACCCCATGCCTGTCTTTTGGGCTAAGCTGTTGGGCTTGTCGCATGTGTGATACTATATATACATATATGTGTGTGTGTGTGTGTGTGTGTGTGTGTGTGTGTGTGTGTGTGTGAAAAACATGCCTTTCTGGTTTTGATCCCCTCATTGGCATACAAATGTAGGGAAGTGGTAACACATTATGCTTTCTTGTACTTACCCAGCATTGGACAAACTTCAGGGTGCTATAAATGGTTCTGGTCCTGCTTACCTCTCTGAACTGCTGCATGTCTACACTCCATTTCATACACTACGCTCTTCTTCTGACACCCGCATGCTGGAAATCCAACACTACAAATGCAAGACTCATGGCTTCCACACCTTCTCTTGCTTAGGACCCCACATTTGGAATTCACTCCCACAAGACCATAGACACTGCTCAACCCTGTCATCTTTTAAAGCCAAACTGAAAACCTTCCTCTTCTCACAGTATTTCCATCCTAACTACTATCAGTACCCAGTTTCTGCTAAAGTCAGTGTGTGTGGGTGTGGGTGTATTTATTTTTTATAATACTTTATGTAAATTGTTTTGGTAGGACTATGCTCTACATGTGTATAGAATATCATGTTTAGGTTAATATGTATCATGTGAGTGCTCAGGGCATTGATGAGCGCATGATAAATGTACATTATTATTATTATTATTAGCTGAGGAATGCTAACAAAGCAGCACATATAACAGGGTAATCTTGTCTTCAGCAAGATGGATTTGGTCACTTTTACAGAATAAGAAGTAAGAGTACATGTGTGATGGTAAAGTGTTTACAGCAGAGGGTGACATTTTTCTCTTTTCTGTTTTTGGTGTAGCCATACAGAGTTTGATGTGGGAGGCGTCCCACATATGAGAATGCGGTTTTACATTGAGGGACCTTACAAAAAGGCTACTGTCCATGTTGAGGTGCAAAAGGTAAGCTTGAGACCAGAATCAACAGGCATGTATTGTGGTGGGATTGATGAACTCGTCTCCTGGGTGATGGGGCGGGGGGGGAGCTAAACTTTCATTATTCTTTTTATTCAGAAATGTTTTTGCATTAGTTGTGCGTGTGTGTAAGTTCTGTCTCTGCTTTTATGTTTGTGTATGTAAGTTCTTTCTCTGCTTGTGTGTGTGTGTGTGTGTGTGTGTGTGTGTGTGTGTGCACATAATACACACTTGCACGTGTGGGTGTGCATACAGGTATGTAAACATAGAATCAGTTTTGATGGTAAACTGTTTGGCACTAGTGAAAGTATTTAGAGTTTGATTTTGTGTGTGGCCATTTGTTGGACTTGTTGACATATGTAACTGTTTAAATTGATGTACATCATTCAGTCCCCCCCACCCCAAAAACAAATCTGTGATATAGACAAAAACAATTTTCATGTGATATTTTGACAGAAACTAGTTGACTGGGCGTAAAACACCAATTTACTTACTTACCATGCAGTTTATACACAGTGAAATGATTTCTGGGCGGTGACTGTTTCAGGGTGATGATGGAAAATACCAGTATCGTTACTTGGTGGTGGAGACAGAGGGCTACCCACATCGATCCTTCATCTTGGAAGACAACCGATAAATGCTAGAGCAAAGATCTCTCTGACCCATATAAACTGTGTGAAGTGAAGACAAAAAGCCTCGTTAAAGGGGATCCCAAGTGATAATGCAGGTCTGCCTGAAAAACAGAAAATGCAGAAATATTTCCACCTGCTTGCATCTTGTGGCTGTTCTGTCAGTGTTTTTATATACTTATTTTTTGCTTGCCTTGATCTGGAGCACCCCATGGTGCCACCATGTTGGTTTGCTTTTTGCAAGTGAAGGGTAGAAAAAGGTTGGTTCATGACAAAATGCAAACTTCTGCTGCACAAGGACACTATGCAAACCTTGTAGTTGTACCATAATGTCACAGAATGCCTGACACCCGATGCCAGCATCCATGGCTGCGTCTGGGCAACTTTCAGACATTGATTTTAAACAAGCTAGACTGTAAATCAAACTGAAAAATGCTGCGAGTTTACCTGCAACGCCAAGGGGGTCATTAGAGAACATAAAAGTCGACTATTTCACCTACAAATGGGAAGCTTTGTGGGAGGATCATGCACAAACGGAAGTTAATGTGCACCAAATATGAAGTAATTTGCTGAAAACATGTAGAAGTTACTAGCATTTTTGGGGGTGGTATTTTTTAGGGGGTCACCCTTTATCTTGACTTGAAAAGCTTCATTTTTAATAATAATAATAATGTACATTTATCATGCGCTCATCAACACCCTGAGTGCTCACATGACACATATTAACCTAAATACAACATTCTGTACACACGTAGAGCACAGTCCTACCAAAACAATTTACATAAAGTATTATATGGACAAACAAACACACGCACTACACACACGCACACAATGACTGTAGCAGAAACTGGGTATTCTGGGATGAAAGTACTGTGAGAAGAGAAAGGTTTTCAGTTTGGCTTTAAAAGATAAAAAGATCGAGCAGTGTCTAAGGTCTTGTGGGACTGAATTCCAAATACTTCTTTTTGTTTATTGCAAAAGCCAGTGTTTCCTTCTTCAGTTCAGAATAGAAGTTGTCCATTTTTATTCTCTGTACTGTCACCCAAAGAATGGCCCTAAAACCAAACTTTGTGAAAGCTGCCATGTTTCTAACCTGGGTCAGTGGATCCACAGCAGAGTGCAGCAATCACTGAGCTAGAAATAACTCAGTGGCTGCCACTCTAGCCTGCCTGAGGCAATTATCAGTATTACTACTTGTTCACAGCATCAGAGAATCATGGATATGTTTTATTTTCATTACACCCTCAGCAACCAGGAACTGTACAACAAAACAGAGGTAGGGTGAATCTCATGATAGAAATCCAGCTGAGGAGATGGTGATAATGTGGACATATTTTGTCTACCTGTCCACACTTAGCCTGAGCAGAAGATCAATTCACTACATTTTTGATTTGAAGCAGAAAAATAATTGTATGAGGAATACGTGATCCAAACACATAAAAGGTTGAGAAGAATATGCTGTTTACTATGACAAAACACAACCTGCACATTTTGGGGGTAGGCCCCTTTTTCAGGCTACAAGGCATCACTTAACAGTTAAATGGTGAAACATGAGACAATTATGATGCTTGTTTGCTTTTGGTTGAGCTGTTATGTTGTTTTGGGTGTCCAGTATTTGGAAGAATTGAGGAAATTGTGATTTGCATTTTTTTTTTTATGACTTTGCAGTAAAATGTTGTGTGGTTTAAAATTGTGATTAAGGGATTCATATTTTTTATTATGCATGTATTGTTGCAGCATGTCTGAGACATGCAAACATTGCTGTCACGTGTGCTTTAAAGGATCACCTGCTGTATCATGTGTTCATATGAATTATTGCCAAAATTTGTAAAGACACGACTTAGGGTTAGGAACAGGTGTTACAAGAGAGAGAGAGAAAGTAGCTCTGAATGATTTTGTTTCTTGTCCATATTTACAGAGATGATTTTGATAGCTGTATGTATATGCAATAGTTTCATTATTGAATGATAATGATTTTAATAACATACAAATTACAGAATGCAGTGAAATACAGTGGCTTAGTTTGTGTTGATATAATGCTGCACTGTTGACTGTACACCTGTCCTCTTATTGCATCACAGGTATATATGGTTGGAATAATTATAAATGTGACTGTCCCACACAGGGCACACCAGCAAAAGGAGAACAAAGTTGCAGGAAGAATCATCAACTTTGAAATGAGAGTGTAAATTCTTCCAGGCCCATGTTAAAGTGGTCCCTTTCCATTACTGTAACTTGAGTGGTCACAAGTCCACTTTGGTTCTCTGCATAGTCTTGAAGGGTATATAACCCTGAAGTTCATTGATTGCAGTTTCTGTTGGGTCTGAACAGCTCACTGAGAACACCCAGACTGACATTTGTTCCCATTGTGATTGTCTCAGAGTCTGTCACATTCACTCTATCTGTCTGTCTCACACACACACACACACACACACACACACACACACACACACACACACACACACACACACACACACACACACACAATGTGGCATATAGGTAATACTGATTGCAATTAATGTGAAAATACTTTAATGAGATGTGTTAATAACAACAAAATTTAAACAAACGTTCCCAAATTATAACCATGATTATGTAAGTAAAAAACTTACTACTGACTTCAATAAACATATGTAAATAGACACAACCCCCCCCCCCCCCCCCCCCATCATGTTAACATTTAGCATCACCCTTATAATCAGTATATTCAAAGGCTGTGGGGTTAGAACTTTGATGAAACCAAACAGAATCAAACTGCTTTAAAGGTGCAGATCATCATGCAGTCCACCAGTCAACACAATACCACCTGGCGGTCAGATCATCGTGCAGTCCACCAGTCAACACAATACCACCTGGCGGTCAGATCATCGTGCAGTCCACCAGTCAGCACAGTACCACATGGTGGTCAGATCACCGTGCATTCCACCAGTTAACAAAGTACCACATGGTGGTCAGATCACCGTGCATTCCACCAGTCAGCACAGTACCACATGGTGGTCAGATCACCGTGCATTCCACCAGTCAGCACAGTACCACATGGTGGTCAGATCATCGTGCAGTCCACCAGTCAGCACAGTGACAGTACCACATGGTGGTCAGATCACCGTGCATTCCACCAGTCAGCACAGTACCACATGGTGGTCAGATCATCGTGCAGTCCACCAGTCAGCACAGTGACAGTACCACATGGTGGTCAGATCATCGTGCATTCCACCAGTCAGCACAGTACCACATGGTGGTCAGATCATCGTGCAGTCCACCAGTCAGCACAGTGACAGTACCACATGGTGGTCAGATCACCGTGCATTCCACCAGTCAGCACAGTACCACATGGCGGTCAGATCATCGTGCATTCCACCAGTCAGCACAGTACCACATGGTGGTCAGATCACCGTGCATTCCACCAGTCAACACAGTACCACATGGTGGTCAGATCATCGTGCAGTCCACCAGTGAACACTACCACATGGGGTCGGGGTCAGATCATGCATACATTCCACTAGTCAACATGGTGTCACATGGCGGTCAGCTCATTAAGCATTGCTCCGGTCAACAGTACCACATGGCGGTCAGATCATCAAGTACTGCACCGGTCAATAGTACCACATGGCGGTCAGATCATCAAGTACTGCACCGGTCAACAGTTCCACATGGCGGTCAGATCATCAAGTACTGCACTGGACAACAGTACCACTTGGGAAGCAGGGTTTAGACAGAGTTGAGCACGGAGCGCCCTATATGGGGCGACCTCCTCGTGGAGACCTTTCGTGGACTTGAACCTAGCGCAATGGCAGCACGTGACAGAGCTTTCCAACGAGCTGATCTGTTTTCCAGTTGGTGCGCACGCGGTGGTGGCTGCAGCTGCGTCCTATCCATGTGAACGTCGACAAAGTCCATACCATAGTTCACATTATCGGGCACCAGTGACTCAAAGTCTAGATAATAGGCCGAGTCAGTTAAAACCGCAGAAGGCGAGGCAAAGGCGACTTGTCGAGTGGAGGGTTTGTCCTCTGTCCTCGGTGTGGTTGTAGGTGGTTCGTGACCCGTTTCGTCGACGCTTGCGTCCCCCTTTGTGGAGAACTGCTTTGGTTCGGTACTCGCCTGTCTCAGGTCGGGGAAAGCCTGACGCTTTGAGGCACTGCGTTTACCGAGTTGTCGCGCTACTCTGACGGCTGCCAACAGCCGTGCCACAATGGGCCGATTTGAGGTACTTGCGTGCCGTGAGGCACCGGGATGTTGTGAGGTACTCGCCTGCTGTGAGGCGCCGGGATGCTGTGCGGTACCGCTCAATCCTTGTGAGAAACCGATCTCTACAGCTATACTATCTTTCGATGAAACTCTGGGATGCTTTGAGGTGCCGGACTGCGTTCTCAAGAGCACGCGTCCACCATCCTCTTTGGTGTACACAACTGCTGCGCTGCCACCACCTGGGGGCGGCCCTGCACGGACGAGACCTGATGCAGCCTGGACACCACCGACCTCTCCTAATTCGTCCCTGCCTTTTTCAGGCTTAGTAGCCAGGTATATATCCAGCGCTTCGTTGGCACCAGGTGAGTCGTGGAGCTGATCCTGGTCTGCTGGAACTTCCTTGCAGCTGCTGGAGTCACCAATCCAGTAGTGCGAGAGAAGCCACCACAGAGATGCTGTTTGATTTTCTTCGGACTCTTCTGCCAGTGCCTCCTGGAGCTCTGAAACCGTTATTTGCACCGCCTCCTCTTCTCCGCTTTTCGTGCTGTCTGTCGTGGAGGAGGTATCTTCTGTCGTGGTGGAACTTTCTGATTTTCTGATCAGTTCTTGCTCTGTTTGCCTCGTGCTTGCTTTGCGCGCGTGTTCTGCTTTACGTTTTGCAGCCACTGATTTATGTAGTCGTTTTGCTATCAATACGGCCTGGGCATGTTTCTTTAACCTGTACGCTTTCCTTTCCGATTTCACTCGTTGTGGCCTGGGTGTCAGTTTTGTTCCCAGTTTGGGCGCGCCCGACGACGACCTTGACAAAGTTGACCCTGATTTTCGGACTGTTTGCAGTAGTGTTCGTGACTGTGGCCTGCTTGTCGGTAACGCTGGCCAGCTGCTGGGCACTGTTGGCGTTAACTCTGCGGCTTTCAATGGGGGTACGTGGAAGCTATTTTCGTTTGCTGTACCAAATGCTTCGCCTCCGGTCGCATCACCGTTTGCATTTGCACTTTTAGTTCTCCCATAGACTACTCTTTCGCGCACTTGGGACGAGGACACTGCTCTGATGACTTCTTCCGACCGCGACAGCTCTTTGTGAAAATGTTGCAAACACGAATGACTAAACTCGGCGTCCTCCGCCAGGTCGCTTGCTGCTGAGCCTATGTCGCCGAGTCGTAAGACGCTGGTGGAGTCGCTCGGATGGTATGTATTGCTCGACCCGCTCCCCAGTACAATGCCAGTCTCCTTGGAGAAGATGCTGCTGCTCGATCCCTCAGCTCTCAGCCGCGGAAAGGAACTACTGCTAGGCATAGACGTGCTGCACTCTTCAGCGGGGTGGACGTTAGATCGATCCGCCAACCCCCTTGGGAGCAGGTGGACCATGGGAGCGTTTTCGGAGTCGACGACTTTGGGCAGGAAGCGTCTGAACGCAAAGCCCTGGGCCAAAAGCACACGAACGACCACGTCTTCCGAGGTGGCCATCATGACGATGCTGACGATGTGGGAGAGGGGGCAAGTGGGGAAGAAGGCCCTCAGTCTGCTCACCGCCTCCAGGTAGCGTACGGGCTGGTTTCCTTTCGCCACCTTCTTTTCCAACCGGCTGAACACGTACCGGCTGATGATGATACCTCGGGCAATACGCACATTGACAATCGCAGCGATTCTAAAGAGGGCCATGATCTTTCCGTAGTGGACCGACCTCATGTGAGCGTCCTCAAGGTGGAAGCTGCACCAGTTGAAGAAGCTGAAGCCGACGAGCGCGGCCACGGCGATAGCCAGCAGGTAGGGCCAGTAGTTCAGGAACCAACTGACCGGATCCCCTTTTACCACGGCGGAGTGGGCCACGCCCAGGTGAGGCACGCACGAATGATTCTCGTCACAAAAGGCCAGCAGAGGGTCGTCACAGGGCTCCCCCGGGATCAGGTATATCGTCTTCTGCCTCTTCCCCACGATGCCTAGAGCCTCTGCCGGCAGGCACGGGGAGCCGAGCGACGCCCGGCAGCAAAGTTTGCAGCGATCCTCGGCCGGGGTGGAACACCGACAGGTCATGAAGCCGTGACGGTGACACACGCTGTCTGCACACCTCCCGGCCACACAGAAGCGGGTCCCGCCGTCACACGCCGTTCCGTTGGGCTTGGCGGCGGGCCCGGGGCACCTCCCGCTCACCCCGTCGCACAAAGACCGCCCGTGGCACTCCGTGGCCTCGTTGCAGACCGCGGCGGGGTCACGCACCACCTGACAGTCCCAGGAGCAGCAGGGGCCGGAGAGCGGGGAGCAGGTTTTGCCCTGCGACCTGGGCACGGTGCAGGGAGAGTCCCCGCTCTTTCGGGGCGCGTCGCTGGGGGTGCAGCACGGGTTGTTGTAGCTGCACACGTCACTGTTGCCCTCCACCACCTCGTTGCCGCACTGGTTGGCCCGGTGACGCTGCAGGCAGCTTCCCTTGTGGACGATGACGGGGTACATGAGGCGGAGGCTGCAAAGGGAGAACCGGTAGTTGTTGGGCATGGCGCCGGTGGTGGCGGAGTGGCTCATCAGATACGCCCCGTCCGTGTCGCTGCTGCTGGTGAAGCTGTACGACACACAGGCAAAAAGAAACAGTTACGGTGCACACACACACACACACACACACACACACACACACACACACACACACACACACACACACACACACACACACACACACAAGCGCTGTATTGCCATAACTGGGATTTATTTTCTCATGTCCGGTAATTCGGCGGAAAGAGAGTGGCGCTATCCAGTCCGATTCAGGCCCAACGTTGGTACTTGTCTGCAGAACTGTTGAGTGCCAGCCAGCGCTGTGGGGCTCTTGGTGTGCGGTGTCCGAACCCACACACATAGCAGGGTGGCCGAGAAGTATTTGCCCACGTGTCACCCGACCCCGAGTGACAGACGTCACGTGATAAGCCAGTCAGCACGCGCAGACGACACACACCTCATTTTCGACCCCAGACATTCATTGCTTTCTGTCACCGATGAAAACATTACGTAGTTTGATCGCATATTTTGCGAAGAACCAAGGGCTTCGTGTTTCGTGACTGATGCAACGACTGGTAAGCGACAACTTCACTTTGTTTTAACGCGATCGATTGAATGAATGAATGACAAAAGTTACCTGGCTGTGCAAGGGAACGTCTTGTTTCGTACAGTCGATCACGATGTTGTTTCATCTCTGTCAGTTTTGCACTGGGGTAGGGCTGCCATAAGCAGCCCCCCCCCCCCCCCCCCCCATTTTTTTTTTTTTTTTTTTTTTCATTCAAAAAAAGAAGAAGAAATCTTTAATTAAACCATTCGTCTTGTTGATGTCAGCCATTAGCTGACGACATATCAAAGTGGACATGCGCAATAGTGACTTATAAATGGCAGCTTACTTTTCAGCAAGCGTGGTCGCTCGATCCTTGTATGCGGTTGTAAAAGCAAGTAGCTATGAAATTTGTTTATGAACCAACGACACAGAAGACTGCTCTCTAACTTTGCGGAAGCAATAATTATCTGGCATTAGGCAAACTAGCATAACTCCTACATATCAACCGGTAAATCTGTCAAACGTGTTGGCGCCGTCTCACCTTGTTGGCGAGAAGTGACGGTTTATGGACAGTGTCCCCGCATAGCTAATCCAAAATTAGAGTGTCTCAGAAAGCTGCCAGTCTTATTCCAGATTGATTATGATGGTGAGATTCTAGCATTAATGATAATAATGGACACTTCGAGCGCCTAACCCGCACAGGCCCTAGGCGCTTACACATTGTTTAATGTATATAATTATTTTCAAGATTCAGTGCACACACACACACGCACCCATCACACACACACGCACACACGCACACATACACACACACACACACACACACACACACACACACACACACACACACACACACACACACACACACACACACACACAGAGTCGTGTCTCAGGGCAATGGGATCGAAGAATAGGTTTTTGAAAAGAAAGGTTTTTAAGGAAGATTTAAAAGAGCTGACAGAGGTAGAATGACAGAAACAGGGAGTTGTTCTGTGACTGTGGTCCCGACCTAGACAGGGTGACGGGCCGTTCTTTAGTTCTTGCCAAGTCAACATTTGTTCAGATTCCTCAGTGCCTCTCCTTGCTGCCTTCGTGTGCACAAGCACGCACTAAGATCGTTGCTACACGTTAAAGAACCCATGGGCGGCGGCGTGGAAAGGCACAAATAAAAATAAAAATCCAGATAATAATAATGTACATTTATCATCAACAACCTGAGTGCTCACATGATACATATTAACCTAAATACAACATTCTATACACACGTAGAGCACAGTCCTACCAAAACAATTTACATAAAATATTATATGGAAACACACATGCACGCACGCACACACACGCGAACACACACACACACACACTGACTGTCGCGGAAACTGGGTATTGATAATTACTAGTTGGGGCGGACATACTGTGAGAAGTGGAAGGTTTTCAGTTTGGCTTTAAAAGATAATAGGACTGAGCAGTGTCTAAGGTCTTGTGGGAGTGAATTCCAAATGTGGGGTCCAAAGCAAGAGAAAGTGCGAAAGCCACGAGTCTTGCGTTTGTATTGCTGGATTTTCAGCATGCGGGTGTCAGAAGAAGAGCGTAGTGTACGAGACGGAGTGTAGACACTCCACAATAATAATAGTGGCTACTCCTACTGGAAGCAAGAAGAAGAAGATGAAGAGAAAGAAGGGCCTACTTGCAGTTGGTCCGGGCGTCTCCGTCGTGCGTGCTTCCGAAGCAATGCCCCAGCTCGTGGGTGATGGTGCGCACGGCAAAATCACGGCTGACGCGCTGTCCACGGCTCAGGAAGGTGATGGCGGCCGTGTTGAAGCTGTAGTAAGCCGCCTCCTTCGCTAAGTATATTCGTCTCTGACAGATGCCGCCAGGTCTGGCGCTGGAGGAGGAAGAAGCGACCCAGGCCACGCCTCCAACCCCTCTCTTGAACTCCATGTAGGTGAAGATCACCGCCAGGCAGTGCCGGCTGTGATCCGCCCTGGAGAAGTTCTGCAGGTACTGCAGGTGGTCGTCACTGTGAAGGGAGTAGGTGAAGTAAGGGGAAGGGTAGTGCTGAAGGACGGTGATGTTAGCGACGCGGAAACCCACGTTGTCCCCCACGCCGTCCTGGTCGAAGTCCGTGCTGCGGAACAGGGCGTCAGCACCGCGCACTGTGTCCTTCATGACGTTCGCGGTGGCCATGACGTCACCGCCTCCCACATGACGGAAGAAGAGATGATCTGCCACCAGGTGCAGGGTGCAGCTTAGGGGCTGGGGTGTGGCCTCGGACTTGCCCTTTCTTTCCGATCGCTGTTTGTTACTTTTGCTGGCTTTTCTGTACCTCAGTGTCCGCAAGACGCCGCTATTGTTGGGGAAGACTTCACGACGTCTGTTATCCTCCGAAGATGCGTCCGTTACTGATACAAATAGTTCAGATGCCCCGACGCGCTCACTGGCAAAGCGTTTAGTTTTACTCGTCAGATTTATTTCACATAACTTCGTTGATTTCTGTTTCGGTGGTAAATTCACACAATCAGTTCTTTGAGAAAGTCTGTCAACTGAAGTCGAAGATATTTCGCGAGAATCCAGATCAGTGTCTCTTCCAACAGATTTAGAGTATGGAGTGTTTATACTAGTGTCACGGTAAGAACAGAAGGCACCCACAATCAGTTGTAAAGCACACACATAATACATCACGAAACGTAGACGGGATGTACTAAATAAAAGTGATTCAAAAAACAGAATATGAAGTGTGTCGCTTCGAAGTGGAGAGGACTTCGATCCACTACTCAAATTGCAGGAGTCGAAACATTTCACGTCCAGTTTCCTGTACCCGTTACATGGAAAAATGAATCCACAATCTGCTTTTTCAAACAAACACACGAGACTTTTTATACAGATATCTGACACGATCTCTTGGCCTCTGAAGCAACAGAGTTTTGCCGGAATGCTTAAAACACAATTACCAATATCTCGGAGAAATCGACAGAAACGTAGGGCTGCTTGCAACATTTTCTTATTCTGCCATCTTTGTTTTCTTGCAATGAAATCCGAACAGCTCATGTTTGAAAGAAAAAACACATGGCATTCTTTCTGGTTCCAGATAGTTTCCTATGAAATGCACAAATATTACCCTGGTTGAGTGATTCACTTGATGAAGAGTAGTTCACTAGTCGTGTCTTGTTTGTGGCTTATTTGTTATTTCGCTTTCAAAGTACAGAATTGCCAACACAGAACAACAGCAGCTTCTAGTAGTCTGCACATAACTGTTATCAGTCACATCTTCCACCAGAAACTTCCCAAAGTCCATTTTAAAGATGACACATTTCTGATGGTCTCACATTTTCTTCCTGATCAAATAGGAACCTTTGTAATCCTTTTTTCATACATAGGTGATAAGGTCACTCAGGCGAAAGGAGACGCGTCACTTTCGAAATTAGACCATACGTGATCTGTGACGTATTTTTTTTTTTTATCATATCCATTTGAGGGGGTGACGTTGCAATTTCAATGGAGATAAGAAAATGGAATAAAATAACGCGTGTGGAAAAACACCACTCTTGATCTGGGGCTGCAGTATGTGTAGAAGCCTCGGTCGATCGTCTCTCTGCGATCGAGGAAGACCCAAACCATTGCACCCAGAGACTTTCTCAGAGAACGAGAGTTTGTAATGCGAGTGTTTCAACAATTTTGCATTCAGCGAAAGGCAAAATGCTGCATTTCCTTGTATAAAATCAGCATCCGCTGTACGGCATTCAAACGTTACTTCAGCAGCTTGATTGGTAACAGTTTGGTAAACAAATGTTTTTTCACACAATCGTTTATACCTAGATCTCAGTTTCTTCGACTGTTTGCCAAGTATGTTGCTTCATAGTGCCGAACGCACTCACTGGAGTTTATAGTCAAACCCACAATAGTAAACATCGATGCAAAACCAGGCAGAACAATGCTTTCTTCAATCTCAACGTTTGTTCTCACTAGCTTGTCCTTAGTTTTAGTCACAGCAGACAACTCAATGCCGATGCCGTTCGAGCTGAGCATTGCAGACGACCGCGTAGAGGCATGCAGACACCCTGCAAACAAAGCTCCTGAAAAGGCCACTACAAGCAAGACCTCGCTATGTTTTGCGGGCTTGAAGGAAGGCATAGACAGTCGACTACACTGGAGAGCCATGTCTACGTCTGTTCACCTAAAGAACATGACGCTGCTTATCAAGATGAAGGTCCGACGCTTGCTGATCTTCAGTCCAGGTGCCAGCATCAGGATGGCTGGGGGCGTCTCTGTGCCCGTCTTCGGCATCATGAAGGAACTGGAGCTCGCCTCCAATTTCAACGGCTACGGAATGGTGTCGGGTGCGACCAACAGCTCGGCAATCTTCGAGGGGCAGCTGAACAGCACCTTGTTCGAAGGGCATATCATTTATCAGAACTTGAGCAGAAGTCACACCATTCAGTGCTTCCACAGCAACACCTTGAAGCCTGACTTTTACCAGAGCGACTCGTGCATACGGTGTATCGTAGTCACGTATGACACTCGCCGCCACAGGGCTTCTCCAGTGGGATGGCGTTCCAGTAACTTGCCCCTGTGCCAGAAGAACATGACTAATGCAACTGCCCCGGATCACCAGGACGCTTCATATACTCGGTTACACAGCAACCGATCGACAGAGGGCGGTGAGAATGAGGAAGAGGACAGTTCAGGTTTTCCGAAGACTGGCTTCTCCGATTACAGGATGGACGTGCCACATCGAGCGACGGAGATCCATTCAGCGCCCGATCGAGGCATGAGCGTGAATGCGGCGACCGCTAAGAGAAATAGTGAGAGTTTGGAAGCGACGGAGATCCATTCAGCGCCCGATCGAGGTATGAGCGTGAATGCGGCGACCGCTAAGAGAAATAGTGAGAGTTTGGAAGCGACGGCGGAACCTCCCGTTAATGAGGTGATGCACGCAGAGGCGAAAGGCCAACCAGGCCACCCGAACACCGGGGAGAGAAGTTCTGAGAACGGAAAGAATAAGAGCCACAGCGGTGATTTTACTCTGTATCCCAGCGTAAAAATCAGCGACGACAAAAACACCAAGGGAATCGAACCACCAGGAGATAGAGACAACACACCCGAGCAAGAAACTAAGGCCGGCGCGTCTGAAGAGAAAAAAACAGGTTACGTGTCAGATCAGCTTTCGTCCGAAGTGCGGAGTTCGTACGGCCGAAACAACAGATCAGCGAAGGTTTTAGAACCAGGGGCGGAAAACGGTACTGGGCAAAGCACACAAAGTCCCGAACGACGACAGCTTGGCAGTAGCCCTGAAGCTAGCAAAGCTGAAACAGCTGTTGGAGATGGAATACGTTTGCTGAGACTCGCTGAATTCACCAAAAAAGAACGCTCGTTCTCATCTCAAAGTGATACCCCACCAGACATTAAATCTTCAAGAAAAGCCTCTTCTGCCAATCAGTCTCCACCAAGGACAGCATATTCCACCAAATGGAAACCCTCCAGGAAACAGTACCCCGCCGGCCAGAGTTCTTCTATCAGACAACTCTCCACCAATGGGAACTCTTTAAATAGTTTAAGAAAACAGGAACCTGTTTATCAGAATGCCCGGACGTCGAGGAAGCAACGCTCCACCAATCCAAACTCCCCCAGGAAGCAAGACTCCACCAGTGAGAATACCTATCCGAACTTCTCCAGGAAGCAACGTTCCACCTTAAGGAATACTTCACGGAAACGACGCTCAATCAGTCCAAACTCATCCAAGAAACAAGGCTCCACCAATGAGGATACTTCACAGAAACGACACTCTACCAGTCAGAACTCATCCAAGAAGCAAGGCTCCACCAATGAGGATACTTCACAGAAACGACGCTCTACCAGTCAGAACTCATCCAAGAAACAAATCTCCACCAATGAGGATACTTCACAGAAACGACGCTCTACCAGTCAGAACTCATCCAAGAAGCAAGGCTCCACCAATGAGGATACTTTACGGAAACGACGCCCCGCCAATCAAAACTTCGCACGGCGGACACGACGCTCCACCGGTCAGCCCGGAACTCACTCTTCCGATGACAGCAGTTTCTTGGAGACGGTGAGCTGCTCGCTGCACCTGGTGGCGGACCACCTGTTCTTCAACGAGATGGGGGACAGCAGCACGGCTAAGACAGTCAACCTCATGCTCTCCGTCGTCATCGGAGCGGACGCTGTGTTCAGAGCCACGGACTTCGATGGTGACGGGGTCAGAGACAACATCGGCTTCCAGGTGAAGAACATCACCATCATCCACAACTCCTCGGCCGCCTTCTACGGGTACTCGCGCACCAACGGCAACTCCTTCCAGTACCTGCGGAGCTTCTCCACCGCAGACTTCAGTGACGTGTGTCTGGGTGTGGCTTTCACGGCCATAGACTTTGACCGGGGAGTTGTCGGCCTTGCCTGGTATGCTTCCTCCCTGAGCGGTGGTGCAGGTGCGTGCTTTCGCCGTGGTAGTCATCGATGTTATTTTTTCGGTTATGTTTTGAAATGCATGGTTTCAGTTGTTTGCTTCTGTCCCGCCTTCTAGTTTTCTTCTTCTTTCAGTATCACGAATCCTAATCGTACATAAACACTAACTCTTTAATGGACATGTATGTCGGTATTATTGACGAATAGTTGTCGAGGGAAGCATATATTGCATTTCATTATCGCCTGCAGATTCTGACAGTGGTACGGATAGTGGTGGTCATAGTAACGATGGTGAAGATGATCGTCGTTTAAAAGACCACTATCCCAACTAGCTGCCTTCCAAGTCTGACACGCTTGAGAAATGCTGATGAGAGGGATTCGGTGTTATATATGAGTAGAATAACCTTGTCGGGCATTAACCTGAGTACAGTTAGTCCTGAGTTAACTCTGTGCGATTGACAGCACGTTAAAATCTAATTATGCGTACTAACCAAGTAACCTTTCCGGTTGACTGGACGTGAGTGCTGGTTCTTTGTGCCCAGCACTCTGCATCAGTGACATCATGAACAAGGCAAAAGTATCAAATACGTCCCGAGCCAATCTTTTTCTGCTCTTCATAGGTGCATACCGAATCAGCATAGTTGCGCCCTGAACAATTCACGTTCGAAGCAAAAAATACTTGAGAGAGAGAGAGAGAGAGAGAGAGAGAGAGAGAGAGAGAGAGAGAGAGAGAGAGAGAGAAATGAAGCCTGTAGATGAAAACATTTGCACATTTTCTACGTTTTCGGGCCAGCTTGAGCCTTTGCGTCTGCCCCTCTTTTACTTGCGTTTCTGCGCTCGTTGATGTCTGTACATGTTCACTTTCAGGCAAAGGCGGCATTTGCGGCCAGAGGGTCTACCTTCCCAACGAAGGCAGCAGCTTCAGCTTCAACACGGCCATCGTCACCTTCCTGAACCACGGGAGCAGTGTGTCCATGGAGAAAGCCATCCTGACCATGGCCCACGAGTTCGGCCATTGCTTCGGCAGCAGTCATGACGACATGGAAGGCAAGTGGCTCTCCGGGCCTGCTTAAGATCGCTGCCTGCACACAGACTGAAGACTTGAGCTCTTGGTCTGTGCTCCTGAGAGGCCACATGCAGTGAGACAACCCCCCCACCCCAACACACACGCACGC
The DNA here is from genome assembly GCA_963584105.1 of Alviniconcha strummeri. Classification (NCBI taxonomy): domain Eukaryota; kingdom Metazoa; phylum Mollusca; class Gastropoda; family Provannidae; genus Alviniconcha; species Alviniconcha strummeri. The sequence goes on from CAUZXP010000140.1 coordinate 60,141, forward strand.
ACGCACGCACGCACACACACACACGCGCGCGCGCGCGCGCACACACGCATGCACGCACAAACGCACGTGCATACACACACACATATACACACCGCGCACACACACGCACGCACCCCACCCACCACCCATTCTAGCCCAGTTTACAAATTCGCCGCCCCCGCACCTCCCTCCCTCCTCCCCCACCTCCCTCCCGAACCGCCCCCTTTTCCCTTTCACGCAATGTGACATGAGTATCTCGTGAAGTTAAAGGCTCGTGCTAGTGTTAGAATTGACGCCCCCCCCCCCCCCCCCCCCGCCACCCTTCCCCTCAGCGGTGTCAGATGAAAAGGGCAGTAACAGCCACACTGTACACCGCACCCAAACACAGGGCCCCTTTACCCTCCTCTCTCACCCACCCCCGCCTCGCCATCACACAAAAACTACAGATAACACGAAAAACTGTGCAATCTGTGTGTGTGTGTGTGTGTGTGTGTGTGTGTGTGTGTGTGTGTGTGTGTGTCTCTCTCTCTCTCCTTTCTACGTTTTCAGTCCGGCACTATACACTTCAATCAATCTATCAGTCAGTCAATCTCTACCAGCCCAGCCACCATACACTACACTTCGGGTGCATTCCACATGTCATGGATTGAAATCAAGTTGTGCACTCATTTTGTTCTGGATGCCTGAACAATAGTTTTATAGTGTTCATGGCGACGTTGTTCCTATTGCTGGTGTTCTAATGTAAATTTGAGATTCGACGCATGTAACTGTTTTTGCTGGCATGTTATTGTTAATAAATGTTGGTAGAAATGCAATTGATTGATTCCGGTGTTTCTTGGTTTTGAATGCGTGTATCACATAAGAGTTTTAGTGGGGGGGGGGGGCGGTTTCGGTAACAGAACTGCATGCAACTTGCATGAATGTTCCTCCTGTTTCCGCCTCAACAATTTGCAAGTAGTGTTTCATTCATAAGCTTTAGCCCTCGATCTTACGAACAAACAGGCGTAGACATGGATGTTTCTCTCATCCAGCTGCGTTTTACAGATGTTCATTTCACAAGCTTAAAATGTGTCTAGTCTCCCTGGCGCCACGTTGGTATCACTTGCG
>CAUZXP010000140.1:61426-93926 GCA_963584105.1 Alviniconcha strummeri
TATTTACTTGAGTCGGAATAGAACTACGACTGACTGCAGTGCAACCTCTATCAAACTTTTCCATACATTATTGAACAGAATCGATCGATCGTAAGTATTCTCCAAAGACCAAGACCTACCTCCCCCCTCCGTTTCAGGTTTATTACCAGCATCCGTTTTATGGCTAGATTATGTGCCCGTGCATAGTATGCGTGGGTATATCAAAGAACCTCCGTCGAGTAGATCGTAAAAGAAAGGCCCACGATTCCTGTACCCACCCTCCCCGTCCCCCCGTTCCGTGCTGTTGTTACGTCATGTGCATCTGCAATATACGCCGATAATTATGCAGAACCAGGCTGTTTATAGACCCCATCCCACTTTCCAGTGTATCATAAAATGATTCATATTGCGTATCATAAATTATTCATACTGTGTTTTGATCATGTGCCTGTGTGGTGTAGGCTTTGGCATAACAACTGACTTCCCGATCGATCTGGCCAGAACGTCCAGTCATTTTCACCGATACCCCACCCTTCTCCATTCACTCTCAACCCCCGCCTTTCATGCGTGTCAGCTCTATCCAAGTTGTGGCAGTTGGGTATCTAGCCCTGAGCACCGGGCCTTATGCATAATAAAGAACCGCAATACCTCTTTCGCCGTGTACAGTGTCTGGACGCTTCGTTTGTGGACCCACTCTGCAAAGGAACCATGAGAAAGTGTACGTGTTCTGGTTACAGACAGATCATTATTTGGCCTGGCAATGACCACAGTGCAGACAGCCCTAGGCGGAGGGCAAAAATCGTGCGGACCATATATAACACTCAGTCCGTAACAAGCAGTGACAGAAGATGCCACTTTCTTTTTCTTTAGTGTGGCTTTACGTCCACGGAGACCGGATGGACTATTAGGGACGGGGAGTCCAGGACGTCAACCTCGACGTCTACAGAGACCCAGTACGGACTGTTAGGGACGGGGAGCCGAGGACGTCAACTTCGACTTTCACACAGCTCCTGAGCTCTAAGCTGCCACTGCCCCCAGGCTATGGTGGTAAAGTAGAGCTCCATGTCCTCGGATGTCGGTTGACATGTTAGGAACAAATTGTGACCAATGCCGAAGCACGGTTAATTGTTGCTTTACGTCCACAGAAACCGTATGGCTCATTAGGACGGAAAACCCAGAACGGCCACCTCGATTTTCACACAGCTCCTGAACTCTGACCCCCAGGCTATTTGAAAATAAAGTCTATTGTAGGGGCCAGTGGGGCCCGCTCAATCTCGCCCCCTCTGACTGACAGATGAGCCGTTAGCTAGTCAGCACCTGCGTACAAACACGCCTCCTTAGACAAGCCTGGCCGCCCACTGTCGCAAGTACCATTGTAATGTAAACGAAACACGTGCCCCTACGATTTTCTAAAACAACGATGAAGAGCCTTCGGTCTGTGCAGTTCAAACATGTTATGTTGTTTAATCCTATTGTCTCAGTGGGCAGAGCTGTCTGGATAAAAGTGAGACTGAGGTCAACTGACGTTTCCGCGCGTGCGTGCTTTGGACTCTTCTACTCTCCTACGCTCTGCGGGTGAAGGTCGTGCCCATTGGGGAGTTCCGAAGTTCAGACAGACTCAAAGCTCAAAGCAGAGCACGGTACAGCACCACATCAGTCTCACAATATATATATAGCAAAGAAATTAATGCATAAACAAAATGGTCTACTAATACAACTGCATCTGACAAGACAATGATTATGACCAATTGATAAAAATAAAAATAAACGTACATAACTAACAAAATGGTATAATTATGTATAAAATTAAAATGTGGCTGCATTTTACAAGACACAACAAATAGGAAATAAAACAATAGTAAAGGAACAATGGACAATCCATAAAACAGAATACCTGGAATAATTTAAGTGGTGTAATTTTGTTTAATGAAAATACGTATCTTTCTGCTTTTGAGTTATTGACATGAGGTTTGACTCAATCGCCGTAAGATATAATGAATGTGTGATTCATCCTGAAGTGACCCTATGCGGTTCACGGGATGTTAAAATCCTGGAACTAACTCATTGTAGCAAAGGGCTCCCCAGCTAGTTCCATTTGAAATTGGCGTACCATGACAATTCCTCCAGCAGGGGATAGCTCAGTGGTTAGAGCGCCGGACTCGTGATTGAAAGGTCGCGGGTTCGAATCCCTGCTGGAACGGCGGGAGAATTTTCTTCTCCAGGGTCGACTTTCTGTGCTGACTCTTATTTCGGTATCCGTTCCACCCCCGTGTTACCACAGTAGCACGTAAAAGATCCCGGTCATTCTGCCAAAAGTGCAGGTGGCAGGTTACAGCTAAACACGCATACACCTTACGTGTGTGGCTTTGCGTGAAGTGACATGGAGCATGGTTGTATGGTGTACACAGGACTTGCGCCGAGACGGCTGCAGTTTCATGTGGCACCAGCCATGCCAGCGCTGTAAGTACACCACTTCGGTGGATATTCAAAAAACGCGCTATAAAAGCTAGTCACTCATGCAGAGCCGCATACAAGCGCAATGGGTCTGCTCAAGAGAGCGGAGAATAGCGCTATATAAGCGATCATCAATCAATCAAAAGCATGGTTCCTGTTCTCAATTAGCTGTTCACTGATTGTGCGGACCATATATAACACCCAGTCCATAAGATATAATGAATGTGTGATTATCCTATCAGTCTGTACAGTGTGTGTGTGTGTGTGTGTGTGTGTGTGTGTGTGTGTGTGTGTGTGTGTGTGTGTGTGTGTGTTTGTGTGCGTGCGTGCGTGCGTGCGTGCGTGCATGTGTGCTTGCGTGCGTGCGAGCATGTGTGTGCTTGCGTGCGTGCGTGCATGTGTGTGTGTGTGTGTGTGTGTGTGTGTGTGTGTGTGTGTGTGTGTGTGTGTGTGTGTGTGTGTGTGTGTGTGTGTGTGTGTGTGTGTGTGTGCATCTTTTGCATATTTATGCTTGAATACTTGTCGATATATATATATATACAAAAATCAACAACACACACACACACACACAAAAAAAAAAAAAAAAAAAAAAATCTGGATAACATTTTCCATCTCGATGTACATTGTGTGTGTTATATATACTATGCTTGTTCAGCGCTTTGAGCCGCAGAGTAGGCGCTTTGCAAATTTCCATTATTATTATTTCCTTATGTTTTCTTTTGCTTTGGGGATCTTTCGGTGCAGCTGAGACCTGATCAGAGTTCAAGATTTGTACAGTCCTTGAAAAATCAATCAAAATGGGACACAATACTTGAAAGTCTTTAAAACTGAGATGGTGATACTCTTAAACTATTCTGATAATACATGTTTCTGACTAGTCTTTATAACTGCTGAGACAGTCACAACCAGACAAAGGTAAGTTTTCCTGCTGTTCCTAGCATTGGCTCAGCCCAATAATATAAATGAATGTGTGTACAGTGTTTTGTCATTGTAATAACATTATTATTTGCTTGGTTAGTTGTTGCTCATCAAAAAGGAAATAAAAGAAAAAAAGAAGACAAAAGAAAGAAAAACAAATTGATCATGGCCCTGTCAAATAAAAGTAGTAGCTTTGAGAACTGGGCCACTTGAAAGCTAATAAAGTGATTTAATCCCTTTCATGATTTGTCTGTAGAACAACTACCTGGCTAGCTGTTACCAGAAAAGGGGGTTCTATCCTGGAAGGAAAAAAAGTGTATTGTTCCATTAAAAAATCATCTTTTTAATCTTTTGTAAGTTTTGACCTTTAAAGTCTGTTGTTTATTTAATCCAGCGTGTGCAAAATTTAATCTTGTATCACACTCACACACATGGACACACTCACTGATGCATGCACGCACAACACACAGACTCTATCTTCTTCTTTGGTCTTCTTTTCTGTAGACGACCAGTTTTAATATGGCTAACAAGGACTGATGACAGTTCTTGCATAATTATTGTGCGATCAGCTTTATCTTTCTGAAGTAAAGAAATGGAGGGCGGGATACCAGATAAACAAACGATTAAAACATGAGTCAGCCAATCAGCCACAAACACGATTAGATTTAATATCAACTGTGACGAATACTTGAAGAATAGCAAAAAGAATCCACGACTCGCCACACTCGCTTTATCTACTTTCGGTTTTGTTTTTATTTGCAACATCCGGTAGAAGGTGACCAATGGAATTCGTCTATTTGTTCAGCTGCGAGATGTCTCAAAATGGCCGTGGCCATGTGTTTTTGTGTGATCGAAGCGGTAAGTAAATGTTCTTGTTCAAAGAACTGAATTGCAAATTGACAAAATAAAGAGAACTATTAGTGCAACTGGAAGCAGTGAATCTAACTAGATAGTCTCTGAAATTTTCGTTATTAAAGTCATATACTTAACCACGATTCGGCGAATTTCTTCACATGACGTGAGTGGTTCGGCACGCTGGTCACGCAAGTTAAAACGGCCGCCAGTCAGTACCTTTTTCTTCTTTCGTAATGTGTCGTTAACTTAACAGTTTGAAGACTCAGACTGTGAGTGTGACTCTAACTGCTTGTAAGTTGTAATCACTTAATGTGATTTATGAAGCACACACACACACACACGCACACGCAATGACACACAAATTTACAAAACAACCAGGAATGAAGTACAGAAAACTTATGTCCTCTATGTGAACATATACTTCTTTAAGAAGAAAACCCTTTCGTTGATTAAAAAAAGATAGTTACGTGGTCATCTTTTTTGTTCTCAGCATAAAAGTTATACAAATTACAACTGTAGCACTAGCACTTGGTCGCAGTGTTGGATTCTATTTCTAGGGAGCTTCCCAAATATTTCAAGTGGTTTGGTTTGTTTGGAGAATTGGGGGTGCATAATCAAGATGCTCCTTCATTTTGGGCATGCAATCTGTGTGAAATCTGTTTTGAAGAATTGAGCAATATTATTGAAAACTTATATTTTCTGTTAGATACTTCATGTTATTCTCAATCTCAGTGAATTACATTTACAACAGGATGATGGTGGGTGATCAATGCCACATAATGGATTATGGAAGAAGAAGATCAGTCATTTAATAGAAACCAGCGCTTTTATCAAAAGCTCAGCCCCTAGACAAATCTGTGCCATGTCTCATGGTCTAAAAGTAACTGAGACAAAAAGAAATTGTGTTCTAGACCTCCCAGCAAGGATGTGCCTGTCCAGAGCTACCTGTTTTTCAAACTAAGTGTAACACTTTGGGAAGGATTTTTTGATTTTTTCAGCTTTTGTGATAGTGCTAGAATGTAACATGCGACCCTTAGGCCTTGCTGGGCCTTAGTTAAAATTAAACTAGACTTCGAAGTTAAAGGCCATGTGTGTCCGACTTGGAAGTGACTGCTTCGGACCTCGTGGACATGACAAGAGTGGCTGCCGCGATTATTGGGAGACTTACTAAGTTACTGCATCATGGTGGAATCAGAATCCAGGGTCACCAGCTACAGGGCCAATCACTTCAGTAATCTTTTAAAATCTGCTGCTGCTCTTCACTTCCACCGAGCAGACATCAAAAATTTCCTGGAGAAGTACCTGGCAAAACAGAACTGCAAGATGCAGAGTATTTATGTAGACAATAAATGTGATGAAGTGGATTGCCATGTGACTGCCCTTGGCCTGTGATACTTCCGTGTTACTGGTCCATGCTGGGAATTGCTGGCTCAAGATATCCATTACCTGGATTTCTGCGTTTATGTCAACCAACTGCATGAACATTTCCAGAGATGGGCTGCAAACCCTGCAGATGCCTTCAGCCAGGAATTTGATCCCCTGTTCGGCAAGCGCCTAATGCCTGACCCAGATGTGTTTCAAGCTTTGCTGAGCATTAGTGTCGACAGGCAAGCTAAGGTGATGGCAACATTGCGGAAGATCAGCAAAGAGGTCCTTATCACCATCAAATACCAGCTGAAAGACTTCATGGAAGGAGGGCACAACTATGATGTGATGGATCCCGAGCTTCAGCAGAGAATGAAACACTGCAAGCTGACAAACCTGGTTGGTGAACAGGCACTCAGAGTCAGAGACTTGGATTTCAGCATTTTCAAGTGACGCTATGCTTCTCTTTATCATCACAGTACCATGCAGACGATGAAGCAGAACAAACCAATCTCCATGTGGTTCAGCAGCAAGGATGAAGAGAAGCAAAAATGCCTGCTCAGTCTCAGAATCTGTCTGCTGAGAAGGCCCCACTACTGCGACAGAAACATGTGCTGGAAGAAAAAGACTGTTGCCAGGAGATGAATTGTTCTGGAGCAAAACCGCCAGAAGAAAGAAGCTGTTCAGATTTTTTTTTTTAAAGCAACAAGATCAACAAAATCATTGCCCTAATGCAATGCCGCAGGGGACCCTGCCAAAAAGCAGCTGATGTCAACTGTTTTCTTTTCACATACAAGAAGCAGATAGATCCGATTGTCACACTGAAAGCTGAACTACAGTATCACAAGATTGTATTGTCCAACAAATGGCCTCTCCTAGCTGTAGGAGGTAAAGTTCAGGAGCTGGAAGCCAGACTGAAGAGCTTCCTTGCTGATCGTGCTGACAACACTCCAGCTGCTGCTGCCAACACTCCACCTGAAGCTGCTGTGTCTTTGAATATCCCAGCTGCTGCTGCTGCCAACACTCCACCTGAAGCTGCTGTGTCTGTGAATATCCCAGCTGCTGCTGCTGCCAACACTCCACCTGAAGCTGCTGTGTCTGTGAATATCCCAGCTGCTGCTGCTGCTGCCAACACTCCACCTGAAGCTGCTGTGTCTGTGAATATCCCAGCTGCTGCTGCTGCTGCCAACACTCCACCTGAAGCTGCTGTGTCTGTGAATATCCCAGCTGCTGCTACTGCTGCCAACACTCCACCTGAAGCTGCTGTGTCTGTGAATATCCCAGCTGCTGCTGCTGCTGCCAACACTCCACCTGAAGCTGCTGTGTCTGTGAATATCCCAGCTGCTGCTGCTGCTGCCAACACTCCACCTGAAGCTGCTGTGTCTGTGAATATCCCAGCTGCTGCTGCTGCCAACACTCCACCTGAAGCTGCTGTGTCTGTGAATATCCCAGCTGCTGCTGCTGCTGCTGCCAATGCCTCTCTTCCTGTCCTTAACCCTGCTGGTCGTGGATGAAAGTGACTTGTGCAGTGTGCAGCAAGCTCAACTGCACAGGCAAGAAAATGTTGCCCATTGTCAAGTCCATCTTCCCTGGAGGCGGCACAGGAACCTCACCAAAGTCCTTCCCCACTTCGACCTTCAACTTCTGATTCATCTTCCTTCAGGAAGTACAGCTTTTCAACGCAGTCAGAGTTTGTTGCAGTACACTATGAGTATGACAATGACTACATGTACTACATTGGAGAAGTTCTTGATGTTCTGTCATCAGAAAAGGAATTGTCAACTTTATGGAACACTGCACCATTAATTTGACTGCATTTGCATGGCCAAAGGTGCCAGACATGCACTGTGCACAGAAAGTTAGTTTTCGCAAGTGGAAACGACATCAGCCTGGTGCCTATTTCATCATCTGGATGAAAATGGTGTGTTCAGGACATGATGGTGCTTCTGATGAAGTACACACATTTCACATTTTCAGCGCCCTCTTTGTCAACAACTGAAGTGGTAGTGTATTAATCTATTATATGCTTGTACTTACTACTTAATGACCTTATGCTTCTCATTCAACACATTTCATTGTTGTTTGTAAAACTGTGGTTTGAGTCTGATGGTGCATAATTATTTCCAAACCAGTGGTAAGGACTGATAATATGGTTTCTGTTACTTTGCTGATAATATTTTTCATTCTTCACTGTAATATTTTAGAAATGAATTTTGCATATTACTTTTTTACTTATTTGTTAGAATGATACTCCTGAACACAGTCAATTTAGTCTCCACATTTGAGAAAAATGTAAACAGCAAATAAGTTATAAACCTTTTTAGTTTTTAAATGCACCCCTAAAGTCCATTAGTTTAAATTTGCACACAAAAGTCAATATCTGTCAGATTATTCTCAAGACAATTACTGCCTTTACATTGTCTCCAAATCTTAACATGATTTCAGTTGATTTTGAGACTTTTTCTTCCGTTGTTGGAGATTTTGGATAGAGCAGTAATTTTGTGTGTGTTGACTGCTGTGTTTAAAGATAGAGCAGTAATTTTGTGTGTTGTGTTTGACAGTTTGTTTCTAAAGCATCTATTTGGAAATCATCACTAATGTGCACCTCAAACAAAATTAGCTGCCACTACCTACTTAGAACAATAGAATTATACTGTATAATCAATAATAGTGCTCATGCAACCTAGTTATGTGAAACAGTGAAAGTGAAAGGGCTGTCACTCTCAGATACTGCACTATATAGCCAGTCCTAGTTTCCCCTCCTTTTGTGCAATCCAATGGAGCACTGACTCTTGTTTCTGAAGAGGTGGTATAACCAAATAATGAACTACAGTGCTCCGGTAAACTGCTATTTGAATGGTAGCTAGACATGAAGGGGCATAAGCTGGAGATCAAGATACTAGTTTTCAACCTTAGTTTTAGTTAGTTCTGGAAATAACTGAAATCTTGCAATTGAAGTTGAACAGGTAATATTACTAGTAATCATTATAACTTGGCAACCTGGTGTTTTCTTCAGCAGTTTGTTTTTGTTTTTGTTTTTTCCCATAGCGCTGCAAACTGTGCATTAGATGTTATGAAATAATGTATTATCTGTCCAGTGCTAAAAGAATGTATTGTTTGTCCTCAGACAAATAGAATGTGATGGCCCAATTGCACATTGGCCATTCTTTTATTACTTATTCCTTTTTACTGAAGGGTGAGGAACCGCCAGTGTGCATCAGATGTGATCAACATTTAACCATAGAACATATTTTACTTACTTGTTCAGATTTTATTGAAATGAGAGAGAGCCACTTTACATCTCAATCACTGCGTATGTTGTTTCAGGATATTTCGCCTGAGAAGATTTTTAACTTTTTGAAAGAATTTAATATTTTTGAAAAAATCTAAATTTGAGGTAATTTTTAATTATGTTTGTGTTATTCACCTTTTAAGCATAGTTTTAAAACTGTATATAGTCCCATTTTAAGACATGTATACACACTATTAAAAATTAAATATATAGTAAATTAGTATCCGATGTGTATCGCCCTGATATAACCATACCGGTTGACTGGGCGTAAAACACCAACTTACTTACTACATACTGTCCACAGTACTTTTATAAAAGTAAAAGCAGTAAGGATTACAAAGCATTTGGGTTGGAATCTATCTTCAGATCTGTGCATTAATTGTTTTTTCACCACTGTTTTTTAATTCTTTGCAGCAAGCTGACTAAAGTGTACCAACTTACCTGATACTGTGTGAATCTTGACAAGGGACAGGGGCAAGATAAACAGCATGGGAGAGTTCAAGGTTCACCATGTGCGCTTCTTTGAGTACAAACCTCTTGCCATCAATTGCTTGGCATATGAAAAATCAACACAGCGATTAGCACTCTCAAGGTATGGTGTGGATTCATGCTATTGATGATCAGTTCTTTGACTGTTTCAGTGTTTGGGAGAGGGAGAGAGAGAGAGAGAGAGAGAGAATGTGTGTGTATCTGTAGGGTAGGGGAATGGTAACTGCTGCTTAGCTTAATTTAAAACTGTCCATCCAATACACTGTATTAGTGTATGCAGTGGGCCTGTTTTAGGGGTCCTGCTGCAAACCTGTGGAAAATGGAGAGAGTTAATTTATTTGGTGAAATATAGGGAAAGAATCACTGCAAACTAAACAAATTCTATAACAATTCACATGTCATAATATAAACTATATTCTGCAAACTGATTATTCTGTCTGTGCTGAATTTGAAATTGAAAATCAGTTAGTACTCTTCCAGGCCTTTGAAACATTAGACCAGTTCATGTTTCAGATCTGATGGCTCTGTGGAAATTTGGAGCAAAGCTGACAACTGGTTCCAGGAAAAAGTAGGTCATGGTTTATTTGTGTAATGATGTATTCTTGGTATTTAAAGGGCGGTCCATTTGTATAATGATGTGTTCTTGGTATTTAAAGGGGACCCAGAGGCAGAGTGAAGAAGCATTACAGGCTCAATAAGGCAATACTGATAGGAATTGAATAAAAACTAGACATACAGTGGTTTTTCACTGTTTTTAAAATATTTATTTTCTTTGTTTTCAGGCCAGTTGCATCTTTGCTTCTTGTCCCCTTTAAGTTAACATGAACATGTAAACATGTGTGCTTCTAGTGCTACATTTACTGTAAACCTGGAAACTATATTATGTTTGTTTATTAATTAAGTTATCAGTTTAAATGTTTTTAAATTAATGAGCCTTGAATTGCCCCATGAGGGATGATTGAACTTTTTTGAAGTTCCTAAGTACATTGACTTGACATGGCTTGACTATATTATATGCTTTGTGTAGAAAAGAAAAGATGTGAATTTTCTGTTTACTTTGTTGGGGTAGAGTCCTTTGCAGTGTAAGTAGTATAACTTAATATCTACAGCTTCACAAAAGCAACTTTAAAAGTTGTTGTTGTTTTTTAGAGGAATTAGCCTTCTCAAAAGATTTTAGTCCAAGATGACCAACCTTTCACCAACAGTTAGGAATAGAAGAGAGAGAAAATAAACTTACCTGCAATATATATACATGTGTAAAAGATTTAAGCATTTGTTTGAGCTTATAGCTATGTTTTTGTTGTTCTAATTTTGGTCCATAATTCTGTTAATTTGACCATGTTTACTGTTGCCAGGTGATAGCCATCTGTGAGGAGCGTTCAGTGGAAGGACTGGTGTGGCTCGGCTCTCGGCTCTTCAGTGTTGGCCTTGACTGCAATGTTGTAGAGTATGACCTCGCCTCCCTTCAGCTGAAAGTAGGTGTAGCTACACACATAGTATGCACAGCCACAAACAAACACACACACACACACAAACTAAATTATATATATATACACAGATATGTTTTGCAATTGGTTTGTTTTGTATTTGAGTGGTGCACACATGGGTATGTTTCTGTGTGTGTTGTGTATGCATATTATATATATAATATATATAGTAACTGTTTGCTAGATGATTTATTTTTATGGTAGACTACAAAAAAGTACAATATTTAAGGTAGACTACAAAAAAAGTACAATATTTAAGGTTTTGTTTGTTGAAATGTATGTTAATCAACTTAATGTGATTTTTGTTGTGAGTTGTTTGTACAGCACTTGAGAGTTGAGTTTAACCCTGCTGAGAAAATAATGCTTCATAAGAATTATGTAGTATTAGCATTTGAGTGTAATCAGGTCTGCCAAGCACCACCCCCCGCTTTCCTTCATCTTTTCATGTTGCCAGCAGTGTGTGGGCTGTAGATTATACTAGTGTGTATTGTTAATGTGATTCTTATTTTGATAACAATTTTCAGAGACAGGTGTCATCCAGTGCTGGGGCTGTGTGGTGTGTGACCAAGAATGAGGGAGACAGCCAGCTGGCTGTGAGTGCTTTCACTCATTTTGGCTCTTTGTTTTGGTGTGTGAGTGTATGTTTGTGAGTGCATGTGTTTGTGACAATGTGAGTGAGAGTGAGGGTGTGTATGTTTGTGTGAGTATATGTGCGTGTGTGTGTACGTGAGTGTGTGTGTGTGTGTGTGTGTGTGTGTGTGTGTGTGTGCATGAGTGTGTGTGTGTGTGTGTGTGTGTGTGTGTGTGTGTGTGTGTGTGTGTGTGTGTGTGTGTATGTGCAAAAAAGGAAGAAGATAGAATTTGAAATCACTTGCTGTGGTATTGTTTGTAGACAGGTTTTAATGCAGTATTGAAGGCATGGGAGGAGTGAGTGTGGCAGATTGGAGGGGTCCATTGTCTACCATGTTCTCTCTATCATCTCCTTTTTTAGGTGGGAACAGAGGATGGGTGTGTGGTGCTCTTCAACGCAGCCAATGATGACCTCCAATATCTCCGTGCCTTTCATAAACTGGAGGGTGAGCATGTAATTTTACTTGCTGCAGAGTTATCATCTTACTGTAGAGGACTGCTGGTTCAGAAATTAAGGTCTTTTCCACTGAGAGCCTGCAGCTCTCTTTTTTAAGTCTGGATTATGTCAGACCATAGCATACTTTGTTTTGATGCAAGTGCGTCCTCCTAGCACTGAACAAAATACACATTAACAATAATAAACTTGAAATGCTTCACCCCCACACAGGCCTACACACAGTCACACACATGTGGAAAAAGATATAAAATTGCACAGATAGGATCATGTATGCCTTACATACTTGCTGGCTTCCTAATACATAAATAAATACATTATCCAGTTGCATCAAAAGACTACATGCACAGACTCACTGACATGTACAAACAGACTCACTGACGTGTACAAACAGACTCACTAACTCAACAATGAAGTTTCCCTTGCATGCCTTGCCCACTGCCAGGAACTTCTTCCTTGTCTTAATTTCTACCTTACCAGTCCATTCACCTTCATTTTTTGCAAATCCTCTCACTACTTTTTAACTGCATTAGTTTGTGTGGTTTTCTGTGTGAGCCTGCAGAATAAAATAGGTCACCCTATTCATAGTTACAAACGATTTAAGCAGGTTCCCATTGTGAGTGCCTAAGGAATATAAATAGGTCACTAAAGTACCAAAACATGTGCTATTGTGAATTTGTAGATAGATGGATGGGTTTGTTTTTAATATTGTAACAGTCAACTTGTTAAATTTGTGATTAATAAGTTGTAAAATAATTTTGAGCTGATGTTGTGATTCATCCCAAGGTGACCCTGTGTGGTTGATGGGACATTAAAATCCAAGACTGAACTGACCTACCCATCCTTGTGTATGTGTTGGCAGGAAGAATCATTTGCATTGCCTGGCATGTTGGAGAGTCAGTGATTGTGACGGGGGGCCCAGACAACATCCGTATCTGGAGTGTCCAGTCTGGCCATGCCCTACAGCGAATCTTGCTCGGTGGCAAGGATACCATAGTGTGGTGCCTGGCTGTAACCAGGTCTGTACTTATTTGTATGTGTGTGTGTGTGCATGTGAGGGAGAGAGAGAGAGAGTGTGTGTGTGAGTGTATGGGACTTGTAACCACCAGGCCAAAGGTAATGCTGCACAAGCAGACTGCTCAGAATGAGATGATTTAGTGTGTGTGTGTGTGCGTGTGTGTGTGTGTGTGTGTGTGTGTGTGTGTGTGTGTGTGTGTGTGTGTGTGTGTATGGGACTTGTAACCACCAGGCCAAAAGTAATGCTGCACAAGCAGACTGCTCAAAATGAGATGATTCAGTGTGTGTGTGTGAGTGTATGGGACTTGTAACCACCAGGCCAAAAGCAACATTGTACAAGCAGATTGCTCAGAATGAAATGATTCAGTGTGTGTGTGTGTGTGTGTGTGTGTGTGAGTGTATGTGACTTGTAACCACCAGGCCAAAAGTAATGCTGCATAAGCAGACTGCTCAGAATGAGATGATTTAGTGTGTGTGAGTGTATGTGACTTGTAACCACCAGGCCAAAAATAATGCTGCATAAGCAGACTGCTCAGAATGAGATGATTCAGTGTGTGTGAGTGTATGTGACTTGTAACCACCAGGCCAAAAGTAATGCTGCATAAGCAGACCGCTCAGAATGAGATGATTTAGTGTGTGTGCATGGCTGAAGCTGATGATGTGTCCTCTGCCTTCTTGTAGCGACCTGACCTTCATCAAACTCGGCTCAGAATGAGATGATTCAGTGTATGTGATGCTGACTTAATGTGTCCTCAGCCTTGTTGTAGTGGCTTGACCATCATCAAACTCAGCTCAAAATGAGGTAATTCTGTGTGTGTGTACATGGCTGATGATGACTTGATGTGTCTTCTGCCTTGTAGTGACCTGACCATCATCAGCGGTGACTCCAGAGGGAAGACATCCTTTTGGAATGGGAAACAAGGGACACGCATCACGGTAGGTGGAACAGCTGTTTGTCACAATGCACAGCTTCAAGAATAGGATGGATGTGGTCAGATTTCTTAGCTTTACACACAAGCCTTGCTGCTGCATTTTGAACTTTTTGAAGTTTGTCTAGTGAGTACTGAGGGAAACCTGAAAGCAAAGAGTTACAGTAGTCTAAGCGAGAGAGGACAAGAGAGCATACAAGGGTTTGGGTTGCTTGAATGGAGAGAAGGTGTCATATGGAACCTATATGCCTGATTTGTATGTATGTGGCTTTGCACATGTTGCTCATGTGTTGAGACATGCTGAGATTTGCAGCTAGGGTTATGCCAATGTTTTTTACAGATGACACAAATGGGACATCGGTGTTGAGAATGTGACTGACAGATGTCAAAGAACTGTGTGCACAGACATTTTATTTGAAAGTATGATCATAGATTTAGTTTTGTTCATGATTTACTTGAAGTTTGTTTGCATTTATCCAAGATTTGACATCCATAGTGCAATTCTGGAGATTTTCTATCGAGTGGTGAATTGCGTCTAGTGTACTAATCTTGTAGAGATGGTTGTAATCTGCAAAAGCATGGTGGTTGACTGCTTGCTTGCAACCAAAACTGATAATATTCTTTTTGGATTTGTTTAGTGTTTTTGCTCTGGAAGGTTTGCATTGACAGAAGTTTAAATTTTCTTTGATGGGAGGGCAGGTCCACAAAGGGTTCTTGCTTGCTCTTCAAGCCTCAGATTAGGGGCAGTATAGCCTGACATGCTTTGCTTGTTGCCACTGTTTGCTTGCCTAATTGTTGTGTTAGTTCATCCTGCTTCATTTTTTTTTTTTTTTTTTTCCTAACACATCTTTGAACAAGTACAACTTTTTTTTAAACTCTTCATTTGACTTACTGAAATAACCCACTTCAGTTGATATGGGTGAGAAAAAATGAGCATTTGATTGTTTACTTTCCTACATGTATTGCGAACTATTTTTGTTGTATAAAATTAAATTTTATTGTCAGTGGATTGTCTCTGTCTTGTGTGTTCCAGCATTTTCAAAGTCACAAAGCGGATGTGTTGACATTGTGTGTTGATGAGGTACGTATGTTGTTTTTTAGAGCTCATACTCGCTGAGAATCTTACGATGTGCCTTGGCTGACATTGGGTGTTGATGAGTTTGCTTGTTGAACTCTTTCTCAACAACCACTTACTTCCCTTTCTGATAGGACAGTGATCATGCTGGACATTTTCTAAACTGGTGTGACAGCTATAAGGTAGTGAAAATGGTTCATGGGAACCATTCAGCCAGTCACAGTAACTGGTCAGATACTGCCATCTATACTGCTATGAGAGCTCTGCTAGCAAACACCCAGCTTCCTTCCCCATCTAGAAGTCACACACACACATGCGCAAACTCTCTTTCTTTGCTGCGTGTATTTTCTTTCTTTCTTTTTTTGGAGAACTAGTCAAACAAAAAACAGTCAGTACATCTGACTGATTGCTATGTTTTTTTCTTGGTATATTCTTATCTTAATTGGTAAGATACTGGAAATCACTGGTTAATACAAACCCTGTAGGAATGTACAATGCTAAACTTTTTCAGTTTCATGGTAATTATTGCATGGGAGCAGTTTGTTGATACATATTTCTGTAACATAACACTGATAGTAGTGTAAGTATTGGACAGCTTGGCAAAGGCAAGTGTACCCATTTGTTTCTGAACAGATGAGAGCAGTCATCATTAATGGTGTTTTGACCTTTCAGGAGGAGACAAATGTGTTCTGTGGGAGTGTGGATGCAGCTGTAGTCCAGTTTTCCTACATGGCCCCTGCAGCCAACAGTGGGTGGAGGTCTTGGGTTCGATCCTCAGTCCTGTCCTATCACACGCACGATGTTCGGGCCAGTGTGTTGGCTGACAGCACCCTTGTTACAGGAGGTAGGGAGGCGCTTGCAAAATTTGGAGAGAAAAATGCAGTGGTAGTCTGTGAGTCAGTTCTAGTCACCATTCTTAAATCATCCCTTACAATGGGAACAGTTTTTTACTTTTCTTTTCCAGTGTAGTAGTGATGGAAGTGTTTTTGTGTTAATTTTTTATCTTCACCACACTAAACATACAAATAACTATGGCAAGATATATACACATACACAAGGGGAACAGTTTTACAATAAATTGTCTGCAAGAGTGCAAACAGTTCATTGTGACCTCAGACAGTGCACTTCTGCTGTGAGTCTACAGTTTTATGATGTTAATTACTTGAAGTGCACATGATATGGCAGCATTAAAAATCTGCATAAGCTGTCCATTTTCAAGTGTGTTCATTTTGCTGTTTGAACAGTTGTAAGGGGCCTTCTTGACAAAGTGTGAAGTAAAGAAATTAAGTAAAACAAGAGATGCACTTCTGAGGCAAATTGCTGAAGATTTAGGTGTGGATAGCCCACTGTTTTTGCATTGAATGAAGACATGTTTGCCTGGTGGACCTCCGAGGAGTTAGCAGACTGCCAAAGCTATATTAAGAGTGGCATTACTTGTCTGTTTTGGTTTTGTGTGTGTCTTTTTCTAGGTGTGGACACGATGTTGGTGTGCAGTCAAACCTCTGGAGGCAAGAAACGAAAATTTGTCAAACTGCCAGCTGTACCCTCTGTAGGTTGAACTTTGTCCTGTTCAGTGCTTTCAGCTAACATAGCTTGTACATGGATTGGTAGATGTGTGTTATTATGCAAGATATAAGTAGTGTCAGTGGCAGTATTGTCTGAACCTTGATTTTTTTCAGCAGTGATATGCTGCGTTATGATCGTATAATGATTACCAGACCTGTTTATTCATACAATTTGGGCATATTTTGTACACCGAAATTTTTAGGATATGAAGAGATTTTTTTTTTTTTTTTAAACAAACAAACCAAGACCCCCAACTAATCACAAATATTTCTAGACATATTTTGCGCTTCGTTTGTTTTCCTGTCCAGAACTCAAGGTTATTGATAGTGCATGTGTAAGTCTTGTGACCTCTTGCTGCTGCAGTGTTGGTTTCTTTATTGAGCTTTCTGTTGTCTTGGCATTGAATTCTCAGGCAATTCAAAGTAAGGCTGGTATTCGTGCTGCAAGGTATGAGTGTTTGCCATTTTTCTAGAAGCCCTGTTGAAATTGTTTTCAGATTATTTTCACTGAGAACAAAATGAAACAGAAAAGAACTGGTGGGGAAAGTGCCAAAGCAGTGAGGGAACAAGTGTTCCTGTGGAGATACAAATCTGAACCTGGCATAGTGGAGTCTTCTGTTTCCAGATCTTCTGCATACTGCCAGTATTGCTGCTCAGACTTTTTCAGTAGCCCATGGCAGCAAAAATGACATGGACCCTAGTCTGTGGTTAAAAACCAAAAATACTGTAACTTTTCTAAAACTATGACATTTTTTTTTAGAGTGTACTCTTACCTGTATTTGAATGTGAACAGGTCTGGATTAGAATTATCCTGGGTTGTGTGTTTCAAACTGAACTAGATATATTTTACTTACAGTTAAACTGACTGTAGTCCACCATCACACCATTGCTGTCCCTTTGGTTCAAGAAGTCAGAAGGAGGTCTTGTTAAAAATAAAAAGCAGCTTCCTTTTTGGCTTTGGCGCTGTGGTCCTTCTGTTAGATCTTGTAATATCACTCAGTGCTGGATAGGCTTTTGCATCTGCAGCTGGTTAAACAAAATTATGTGCATCATGTATGAAACTTGTCAGGTTTACATGGCATTTGACATTCATGGGCGAGACTCTGACTTCTTTTCTGTTGAGTGAGGGAGAACTGTTAGACATGCCAAGAAGGCTATCATTTTTGTTGTGTTTTGAGGTATGACTTGAAGAAGGCTAAACTTGTTGATGGAAGGCCTAAAAATGTGAAATTCAGTTCAGCCCTCTCCCACCTTCAGAACTGCATTCTGAAAAACTCACCACTACAAACGGGACCACAGTTGATTTCAGATTCTGTCTTCTTACTTGCCTCCCCTTATTTTTCCTCCTATACCCCTCATTACATGCCGTCTGTGCAGGTGTGTATGTGTGTGTGAAGAATACAATATTATGACTATATAATTCATTATATTTGAGGTTTTAATGTATACATTAAAACATTGTACATTAATTACGAGCACTAGGGAAAGTTGATAGGGGCCATTCTTTCAGCTGTGGCTTGATCTCTCTGTTGTATGCTGCCTTGCTTGCAGCAAATATTTAAAAACTGGGTTGACTTACATCATTCACAAAATTCACTGTGCAGTATTTTTGCTGTACACTTTCATATTTTCATAACAAAGTTGCAAGCTGACCTCAGAATGTAGAACCTGTGCAAATATTTTCATCTGCAGGCTTCATCAGGCTGTCCAATATTTCTACAAAAGAAGTACTTATTTCCTTTGAATTTGAGTTCCTTGGTTAATTCTTTAACAGTGAAGAGCAGAAAAAGGATGCCAGCCTTGTTCATGTCGTCATTAATACAAACCACTGGGCACAAAACGGCAGCATCAGGGTTGTAGCTTTACGACTTTCAAATGTTGAGTTTTGACAAACAGGACAAGAGATTGATAAAAAAAAAAACTGGCGTGTCTGTTGTTTTGTATTGCTTTTTTGTATTGCTTTTTTAGTGATAGGGCCTTCTTGTGATACAGCTTCGGTTTGGTTCCCCTTTACGTTTTTGTGGGTTTTGCTGTGCAGCACTCGATGGTGAGTGTGGCAAGGGAGGCAGGGCTGCTGCTGCTGCGCCATCCAACGTGCCTGGAGCTGTGGAGGCTGGGTCGCACCAGTGCCGAGTCCAGTGAGTTTGCCTTTTTGTCCATTCCTTCTTTTTTTGGGGATATTTTTCTTTTAATCTGGTATTGATAAATTAGATGGAATGGTCGGTCAATGATACCAGCATGTCCCATGTGCCTTATGCGCTCATTTAGCAGGGGTAATATTGAATGGACCATCTCTTTGAAAATTTGTACAAACATATCAAAGGTACAAAAGAAAACTATTTGTTAGCAAAAGAACGCTATTTATTATGACAGTGATGTAATACAAAGCTTGGTGACATGTCATTGTCATGCCAACATTCTTCCAACCACTGGACCTGAAAACAACGTAGCTCAGCCAAAAACAGATACGTTGTTTGTTTTTTCACTGTTGAACTCTTAAAGTAAAAGTCCAAGGTTTTTAAGTATGCAAAATGACCATCGAAATGATTGACAAATGAGTCACTAGTTTCAGATTTAATGAAATAATTAAAAAAAAAAGGGTTTTTAACCGATTTTATTTTCTGTAGGCTTCCCTGGAAGTGACGTCAGTCTGGGGAGTCAGTGCAGTTGCCATGTTAGATTCTTCAGTAAACTGTGTATGCGTGTGGTCGACAAAAAAGTTAACTATGCTGGCCTACTGTGTTGCCGCGAACTGTAACAATTCGCAGACGACCCCAGGTATAACAATGCATGAGCTCCCGCGCAATCGACCCGCAGTGAGGCGAAAGTGGATTAAATTTATACAATTCAAACGAGCTGACTTTCTTGCTGTGCTGCATCACGCCCATTTGTGTAGCGAGCACTTCAGTGAGTGCGATTTCTCAAACCCCATGGAATACCACATGGGGTTTGCTTCGAAGCTGACACAATGTTCCGGTACTGTTTCAAAATCCTGCCTGACAGGCTCAAACTGATACAGCTGTATCCTTGTGGGTCTCTTGGGCAAAGTATCAGTTTCGTCTTCAGAGCTCAAGTTGGCCATTTTGCAGCGACTCCCCAGAGTGACGCAGTAGGCATATGGTCACGTGATTTGGGCGTCATGGTGACACTTTCGGTACAACAGAAAATGCCTTTTTTTCGTGCATTTATAACCCACAGATCACAGTTTCACCTACGTCATTGTTCTCAGCGAGCTTTAATAGAAATCGCATCAAAAATCACTCCTAACCTTGGACTTGTCCTTTAAGTGCAGCTTGAAGGGGAGTGCCCCCAAAATTCCCACACACCTTATCTTTGAAGGGTGCCTTTGTAGTCATTTTGTTTTTGCCACACACCTTGTCTTCAAAGGGTGCCACTGTATTGTCTTTTGCAGACGTCAATGGTGACATCCTGCCGCTTCGCTCAGCGCAGCTCAAACTGCTGCAGCTGAAGGCTCGGCAAGGGGAGAGAATTGCATGCAGCGCCATCTCCCAGGATGGGAGCATTGTGGCCTTCAGTGACCAGGAGAAAATCCGAGTGCACAAGGTGGCCCTGGTAAGTCCCTAGTAGTATGTCACTAGTAGTATGTCACTAGTAGTATGTCACTAGCACAGGCTATTGTGGGTTTTACATGTTAGGCTTCGCTCACGGCTTTTGTGATATGTCTCGCGTGTGTTTTCTCATGGGTGTATGTATGTGCAGCTCTCCACATTAATCCTTGCCTGATCTCTCTGTTTGTTTATTGATTGCATTGTAAACGGAACATTTGAAGGAGGCTTGAGGGGTTGATATGGTGCTGCATGCTTTTTCAGTTAAACAAGTTTTAGGATCAAAGGGCCATGTCCAGTCTCAAATAAAAATGCTAAGATGCTTTTGTACCTGTGTCACAAAGCATCATGTATGAAAGCACAGGGTATAGTATGTATAAAAACATAGGGTAGAGGATGTATGAAAACATAGGGTATATGATGTATTAAAACATAGGGCATAGGATCTATGAAAACATAGAGCACAGGATGTATGAAAGCATAGGGCATATAGTATGTATGAAAACAGGGTATAGGATATATATGAAAACATACGGCATAGGATGTTTGAAAACAGAGGGCATAGGATGTATGAAAACATAGGGTGTAGGATGTATGAAAATGTAGGGTATAGGATGTATGAAAACACAGGGCATAGGGTGTTTAAAAACAGGGCATAGGATGTATGAAAACATAGGGTGTAGGATGTATGAAAATGTAGGGTATAGGATGTATGAAAACACAGGGCATAGGGTGTATAAAAACAGGGCATAGGATGTATGAAAACATAGGGTGTAGAATGTATGAAAACATAGGGCATAGGGTGGATGAAACCATAGGGCATAGGATGTATGAAAACATAGGGTGTAGGATGTATGAAAACATAGGGCATAGGGTGGATGAAAACATAGGGCACAGGATGTATGAAAACATAGGGCATAGGATGTATGAAAACATAGGATGTATGAAAGTATAGGGTGTAGGACGTATGAAATAGGTAGTCCAAAGTGCTCTTGGCTGCATTCCGCTTAACTAAGTTGGTCTAGTATTAGCGATTTTCATTGACGGATTTCTTGTGTGTTTTTGATCCAATCTCAATCAAAATTACTTTTGAGAAAAAGCTTCATGTCTCGTCTTCCTAACTGTGTTATGTTTATTACGCTTTGAAAAAGAATGGGAAAATTCACCCCGATCTCAGTACCCCTAAGTGCTGCCTTCTGTCAGCGACGCGCATAGGCTGCAAACACCGCTCGCTGTAAGCAGTTTTCAGACACGGAGTGTTGGACATACGCTAGTCCAGCCATGATGAAATCTATATCAATCAAAAGTGCTGTTGCTAAGCTTTCTTTCCATATCCATGATGGCTGCCTTCGACAAGCAGAAGTCCTGAATAAAGTTGTTTGAAATGTGTTTAATGGATTTTGTACTATTTCTAGACCATGGACACTCTCGTAAAAAATATCAGTAAAAAGATCAATCTTTCTTCTTCAAAGTTTTACTAAAATAAGAGTTCAGAATTATTCATACATCCAACACTCAGCCGCCGAAACGTGATAACAAGGAGATTTTATTACCACTGCCGCATGGTCAGCCATGGCTGCTGAGGTGACCACACAAGCGATCGTGTGTGCCAGGTTGGTGGATTCTCCATTATCAGAGTATTCTACATTGCATGTAAATGATCTTGTTGATGAGTAAAATTATTAATCTCTTTCTTGAAAGCCAGATTAAGCTGTCAAACAAATGCTTCTGTCAGTAGAAATGAAAAATGAAGTGGTCTGTGAACAATCGCAAACACGGGCGAGAGCTGGTTTGGGTGTCAATGGGATGATCGACAGATTTATTTATAAACAGCAATTTTAGCAAACTTTTCTACTAATGACAGTCCAGTAATATCCAAGGAGACAGTCGGAAATTCCTGGGACATTTCAAGTGCCATTTTGGGCCACAAATATCAGAAACACTCAACAGATCTAGCGAATGAAGCCAACATTTGCAACAAAAGTGACTGATTCAGTCTGTAAATGGGTGAGTGGATCAGTTGTTTTATTGACATCAGTACTCAGGAAGCCTGCAGTGTTACTTAGAAATTAGATCTAGATTAAATGTCTGAAAGGTGCATACACATACTGAAAGACACACACGGTGTGTGTATATATGATTACACTCACTTTCTGTTGCAAATTTTGGGTTTATTCGTTTTGGATAAAGAAGTCATACCGAGACTGCTGTGCACTTTGTTTTGAAATGGGGGTTTGAAGTCAGTCCAGTTAGCAACAATTCCAGGATGTTGGAGACAGAGGATTTTGGCGACATTGCTTCCGCATATATGCCCTGTAAGGTGATGCAAGGTCACCCTGAAAAAAAAAATGGACTTTTAAATTTTCTCTGTGATCAATCAGAAAGGTATGGTGTCATGTAGAATTCTTAACTGTGGTTATTTTGGTATGAAAAGTAAGGTGATAGGACAAGTAGAAGAGGAGTTATGATTTTTGTTACCATTTTTAAGATTGCTGGATGGCATTTTTTTATTAATTTAGCAAGTTTGATGTGAAATATCTGGAAGAATAATCAAAACGAAGGTCTACAAAAAATTGGGCCTATTATTTGTACTGTGGAGAATGAGATTCCTAAGTATTAGACAGGTTATATGCAAAATAGCTTTCAGGTGGGATATTAAATCTCAGGATTTCTCTAATTTGCATTTTGTGGGCAAATTGGGGCAAAAAATTACATATTAAAAAAATCATAACTTTGGAACTACTCAAGTGATCAATTAGTATCACTGAAATCAGATAAAAAAGATCTATGCAAATATATAAAGTCTGATAGTCAACTGTTGATTTTCAAAATCACTTTGGACCACCTATATGAAAACATAGGGTGTAGGATGTACGAAAACATAGGGTGTAGGATGTATGAAAACATAGGGTGTAGGATGTATGAAAACATAGGGTGTAGGATGTACGAAAACACAGGGTGTAGGATGTCTGGAAACATAGGGCATAAGATGTATGAAAGCCTAGGGTAGAGGATGTATGCCACTGGAGATCACCTGTTCTGAGGATGGTGATCATCATGGATTTGATGTACCATGTTTTGTTCTCTTTTTTTTTCATACTGAGTGAGACTTAGAGGTTTATCATGTTTTAGTGCTGGCAGCTAAAACCCCTAGGTTCATCAGCGTTGGGTGAGACATCAGCATATGCAACTGTTTCCCCACACCTGTTAAGACTGTGATACAAACAAGTGCAGCTGCACTCCAACTTTGGGGATTTCAGTAACGGAGTTTGTCACACCATGAAGATTCCTGTAGCTGAAAGTAACCCTGACAGGGAGCTCCTAACAGCACTGATTTTGTTTTGGTCCTGAGTTTGTGCCTAGAAACAATGAGATGCCAATAATGACAGTGTCAGCCAGCAAGCACTCAGTGGTGCATGATGAGGGCCCACTTCCTGTATTTGACTCAGGTACCTGTTGCTGTGTCCCTTAGGTGTGTAATGTCTGCTCAGGACTGTCAGTTCTCTCTGTTAAGTTGCAGGACAATGATGATCATTGACTATGATGATGTATGCGTGTGTGTTGTTGTTGCAGATGGGTGTATACCTTTAACTCTGTTAGTTGACGGATGTGAGTGTTGTCATTTGCTTACGTTTGCATGCTTACCGCTTTCCTTGTTGTTGTACTTGGTGAATAAAGAATCTGCATCTGATCACTGAAGATGATATCTGAATGTGATGATCATTGAAGAGGATGATAAAATTTTGATGATGATTGTTGATGACTGAACTTGCAGAGCTCTGGCTAGCCATGTGCAAGTCATGTTTAGAGAGCAGTCATGCTGTCTCAGAGACACAGAAAAAGACTGAAGAGCGTAATGGCTGCAAAAATAAAGGAAATAAAAGACCCCAAAAGGGAGGCATTGATGACGGCAGTGAGATGTTTTCACATGCAGAAGGAGCTGAACTCGGTGACGCCATCAGTAGGGGTGGCTCGACTGTCCCTGCCGGCCAGAGACAACACACAGGCAGCTCACCGATTGGCCATCACCCCTGACAACAGTCGGTTGGTAGTGGCAACCAGTGCAGGATCACTTCAGGTCTGGGACATCAGCGATGGTGCAGGCTCACTTCTTCACACAGTGTATCCAGATGGGCCAGGTGAGTTTCTAATATGTGCCTGCTTAATTTTTTTTTTTTTTTTATATACTTCTCTGCATAAAAATCAGTAGTTACCTTGGCCATACAATACAATACAAAACTTGTATTCCTGTTATTGTATTGCCATACACAGCTTGAGGGGAACAGAACGGAAAAATGCAATTACGAGTTTTTGATTTCCCTCATGATTTTGTTGTTGTTGTAAATCTCTTGCAGCAAGCAGATAGCCTCAGCTTTGCACTCTTCTTGTGGTGTTGACTCAGAGCACCTGCGCTGCCTTCAGGTTTTTGGGGAACTGTTGTTGTTTTTATTAGAGTTCCTTGGCTAAATCATCCAGGGCTGATCCTATGTGGTTGACAAGACGTTAAAAACCAGTTACTACTCCTCAACTAAAAACCTTGAGGTTGACCTCGTGTTTGCTGAGAGGGTAGGGGAAATTCAGTACAGCAGTACTTCATTTTATTAATCCTTAAAAGGAAATTCAGCTGTCTGCCTTTGACAAATACTTAATAAGACAAGTAGATAAAAAGTAAGTAAATACTTGCACCTTTGCGCTCATTGTGGTGCCTCATGCTTACTATCATGCATATGTATATTATTATCAGTTTAGATGCTTTTTATGTTGCTCTCATGTTCTTTTTTACATGTTGTTTTTAAAATTAATGAGCCTTTAGTAGTTAGCTGAATTGCTCTGTGAGGGATGACTGAAGTATATTGATGTGATATGTATATATCTATATGCAACCATGATTGATGTGATTTGTATATATGCAACCATGAATACAAATGCACCTACCATTTTAGCAGCCACACTCTGACTTTTGGGATTTCAGCAGTGGAGTTTGTCATGTTATGAAAGTTACTGTAGCTGAACATAATCCTGAAATGGCATTGCTAACACAACACAATGGAGTTTATTGTGTTGTGAAGATTACTGTAGATGAACATAATCCTGAAATGGCATTGCTAACACAACACAGTGGAGTTTATTTTGTTATGAAGGTTACTGTAGCTGAACATAATCCTGAAATGGCATTGCTAATTCAATATACGTTCTGCTTTAGCCTTGACCTTCTTGCACTAGACGGTAATGTGTCAGTATGGTCATATGGCACATGTACTTTTGTGTGTGTTGTGTGTGTGTGTGTGTGTATTATACATTGTTAGTTGTCATAATTATATGTATTATGTTTGTGAAACTTAGAAAATGTTGGAGAATGTTGTAAAGTGCAGTGAGTTTGTGTACACCAGAGAATAGCGCTATACAAAAGTTCTGTATAGTAGTAGTAGTAGCATTGACAGTGTTAGTAGCCTCTCATTGGAGCTTGTGCCTTCTGGTTTAATTCAGGTGAGCGGCAGCAGAAGCACTCGTTCACCAACCTGTGCCTTAGTGACAACGGCAAGTTTGCCGCCACATCCAACACAGGTGGCAGTGTTCACCTGTACAGCTTGAAAGAGGGTCAGGTAAGTTTTTTTGTTCCTTGAATGTACGGTTTTCCCATGTGTTGTGCTAGGCTAAAAAAAAAAAAAAAAAGATGTCTTTTGTCCTGTTTTCTTTTGTGAAACGGGATGCGGCCCAGAGCACCAGTGCAGAATCAACACAAAAGGGAGTTAACAATTGCTTGACAGTCATCTTACAACCAACCAACAAAGGCCTGAGTTGCCAACTTAATGCCTTTGTTTTCTGTTCTGTTTTCATTTATTTTTCATGTTTGTTTCATTGTATGTGTTTCTTGTTGACTGACTCCAGTTGCATGTTTGTTACTTTGGGGGGGGGGGGGGGGGGGGGGTAATGTAGGTGTTTTACTTTCTGTAGTGTAATACAGTGCTGATTTTCAGAGCGTGCAAAAATTTACAGATTTTATTGTCATTATTATTTATGGGGACAATAAAAAATGTTCTTTTATGTGTTTGGATCTGGCAGCTCCCTGGGTATGGGGGTTTGTATGTCAAATTTGGGGGTTAGGTCTTTTGTGTTGGGGGGGGGGGGGGGGGTATTATGCTGTGTGTGTGTGCTGTTTTTAACTTCTCTGTATGTATTTGTTTTTTTTTAGTGGAGGTGGAGTTAAATGCACCATAGTAGTGGGCTTCTGCCATTCAGTCAAAATGTTTGGGTCTCACATTGTGCTTGCTTGTTTTGGCAGTTGCTGTGTGCTCTACCTTCTCTGCCACACCAGGCCACTGCTCTCAGCTTCACGCCTGGTGGCCGGACACTGCTGGTCGTCTATTCTGATCATACTGTATGTGGGTGTGTGTGCATATGTGAGTGTGTGGGGGTGTGTGTATGTGCAGGTGAGTGTGTGTGCATGTGGGTGTGGGTGCACATGTATGCATGCATGTATATGTATGTATTTTTGTGTACAAGTGCATGTGTCCATTTGAGTATGCACACGTTTGTGTTTAATGCAGCCGTACATATGTATGTGTGTGTGTGACTATGTGTGTGTGTGTGAGTCTGTGCATGTATGTTTGAAGTGGTGTAATGGACAAAAAAGCATGCCAAGGAATGTTCCCTATCACTGAGTGTGTGTGACAGAGGCTGTTCTTGTGACAGAGACTTTGGTTCTGGTCGCCAGGTGCGTGAGTTTGACGTGTCCAAGGAAGAGTACACATCCTGGAGTCGCAGCAGCAGCGACTGCTTTCCGGAGCAGTGGTTACGTCAACGTGGCTGCCTGCGGGGAGTGAGCTGTCAGCCTGGTGATGGGAAGAAGGTCTTCCTGCACAGCGAGCACGCCATTCTCGTCATCAACAGAGCACAGGTATGCTTGTTTGCGACACCACCCCCATCCCTACTCCCCTCTCTGAAGGGAGGCCAGGGATGTCTGATGTTTCTTCCCCTGTCTGGAATCTCAGGGCTGTCATTTGATTCCTCTTTCCGACCTCCTGTCTTGTTTTTCTGCCCTAGTCTTGTTGCTCTTTCTGTCTTGTCATTTTTCTGCTAATGGTCCGTTTTCCTATCTCCTATCTATGTCTTTGTATGTGTGTGTGTGTTGCACATATCTATGTGTTTGTGTAGGTGTATGTCCGTGTGTGTGTGTGTGTGTGTGTGTGTGTGGTTTATTTGCTGGCACAATAGCAGTGATTATGTGATGTATTTGGTAAAAATGT
This sequence comes from Alviniconcha strummeri, assembly GCA_963584105.1. NCBI lineage: Eukaryota > Metazoa > Mollusca > Gastropoda > Provannidae > Alviniconcha > Alviniconcha strummeri. The sequence continues at coordinate 88,749 of CAUZXP010000140.1, forward strand.
TGACTACTTTCTGATAGCAGAATGTTCAACTTGCCTGTGCCTTTCTTGTCCCGATCCACGCTCCTTGGTTTTCTCCCCAAAGTAAACGACTTGACTTTTAGCATTTGAGATCAAACTGGTTAACATTTTGCCGGGCTCTTGATTTCTAGCGGATGCCAGACAGCAACTACTCCTTGTTCAGCTTCAAGGGAGGGAAGACAGACAAAGATGCCCCACGCCCTCTCATTGCCTGCAGCAAATACAAGGTATTTGACACTTGTCTGCATTTTTAGTTCAAGGGATTCTGAGGTCTTTTTTGCTTCTAGCCATTTATGAGTTTACACCAGCAACATGGTTCTACCATCTGTGTGTGTGTGTGTGTGTGTGTGTGTGTGTGTGTGTGTGTGTGTGTGTGTGTGTGTGTGTGTGTGTGTGTGTGTGTGTGTGTGTGTGTGTGTGTGTGTGTGAGACAGAAAGAGAGAAGGTGTGAGTGTGAGAATATTGTCTTTACATTTTTGTTACATGGCTGGATTGATGACTACTTTATATCTTACACTGCAGGCTAATAGTAATACTATAAATGTTGTTAGCATGACCTCATGGTGGGGTACTGCAGATGTAGAAATTAAGGTCACGTGTGCCTTAAGTGTATAGCTGTCACAGTTTCTCTTGTTGAAAGCCTAGAGCAGGTCAGAATATAGCTTTAGATGCTTCACTTTTTGCCAGGAAGTTTGCTTTTCAGTTTGTTTGTTTTTTCCTCCCCACGATGGCCAAATTCATTTTCCCGCAATTTTTTGTCAAATGTAAAGGGACATGCGTGCTGTCAGTGAATTAGCCTTTGACTTGTGATCAGTGAATCAGCCTGTTTACTTGTGAGCAGTGAATCAACCTTTTTACTTGTGAGCAGTGAATCAACCGTTGACTTGTGATCAGTAAACTGGCCTTTAACTTCACTTGTGATCAGTGAATCAGCCTGTTTACTTGTGATCAGTGAACCTGCCTTTTTGCTTGTGGTCAGTGAATCAACCGTTGACTTGTGATCAGTGAATCAACCTTTGACTTGTGACCGGATCATGTACTGAATGTGTTGCTGATGTGACCTTTTTACTGTGTGTTTAATAATGCTAAGAATCAGCCAGCGGTTACTATGACGAAGGTGACACGTGTTCCCGCCCTTGCTCCTCACAGGGATAGTCTCAGCCCTATGATTTCGCCTCACACTGTGTCTGTAGATTATGAGTGCTGTTTCATGATAACTGTTGCGCTGTGTTTCAGTTCATTCTCCACTCGGAGTTTCTGAGTGCCGACAGTCTGGTGGTTGTGGAGCGAACACCCATCGCCATTCACGATCAACTGGAGCAGCCATTGCAGCAGAAGAAATTCGGAACCTGAAAAATAAACTGTGCAATGAAATGGGTGTGGTCTTGGTGGCCTCTTTTCTGTTTTGCCTGTTTGTTTCTGTCTGAATGTTTGTTCTGCTGTTTTTCATTTCCTTCACAGGGAGTAACGCAGGAGATTACACACAAGCACACACACACACACACATGCACACACGCACGCACGCACACACACACACACACACACACACACACACACACACACACACACACACACACACACACACACACACAGTGACACCACAACACACACGCACATATACACGCATGAGCATGCTTTTACACACAACACACAGACCTCGCGGGCGCACACACACCCATACCACACATGTACAAAAGCGCATTCATACTCACGTACACACAACACGGACACGCCTGCCCTCACACACGCGTACAATGACTCCATGTGGCGCCACAGTTGAGCTAATGGTATAGTTGAATCAAGAAGTCAAAGCAACAACATTGAATATCTTCACCGTTGAGAAATAAGGTTTAATCACTACCTGTCTCTGTTTCTCTCACCGTCTCAGTTTCTGTTTATGTTTCTCTCTCTAAATACAATCCTTGTAAAATAAAGTGTTCAAATTCTCTCTTTCTCTCTAAATACAATCCTTGTAAAATAAAGTATTCAAGTTCTCTCTCTCTCTCTCGCACACACACAGTTGCGCGCGCAGTCATCACAAAGACGCACGTACACACGCGCGCGTACACACAACACAGTTACACGCGCGCACATCACGGAAACACACTCCATTTCACCCCTGTGTGTCTTAGTGGTTTTTGGTCATGATACTACAAATGATTGGTTTCAAGCAACCGTTTGTTGTTGTTTTTTACGTAAGGACACGTTCCGTGTTAGAAGGTTTTCTTTAAAATATATGTATGCACCATTGCTTACAGATGTAGATCTGTTTGTTAGATAATTGCTTTTCAACATATGTCCTGAGGTGACCCTGTGCGGTTGACAAAACCTTAAAGTCCAATTACTAACTGCTTTTTAACGCCTAGACAACCATGACGGTTATATCAGAGCGATATATACACGTGTATGTAGCGTAAGTATCTCATAAGTACAGTTAAATAGAAACATTATCGAAAATATGTAAGAAGTACTTCGAGTTCAGCAGCTGATGCCCCAAAATAAAAGTTCAAGATCAGTGTTGCTTTACGTCCACAGAGACTGTACGGGCTATTGTGGACGGGGAGCCCTGGACGGCTACTTCGACTTTCACACAGCTCCTGAGCTCTGTCATAAATATAGTTCAATGTTGCCTTACGTCCACAGAGACTGTACGGGCTATTGGGACTGTACGGGCGTGTGGACGTTTACACGCTTTTGTCTCATTGCTATGAATTATTTACCCTTTTCTCGCAGACCGCAGTGTGGAAATGTGCTTACAGTGCGTCCTGCTGACCCGTCTCAGTCATTGCACAATGGCTTGTGTCACTTGTACGTGTTCAACTGTGAATTAGCTATTACTGGATCTTCAATTATGTAGCGGACTATACAAATGGCGTTGTAATGACGTCGGCGGTTCTGTCTTTGGACCGATTTTTTTTTTTTTTTGGGAGGGGGGGGGGGAGGGATTTTTGTTTTGTTGTATTTTAGTTACTTTCTCTCCCATTTATTCTGCTTCACTAAACTTTAGGAGTAGAGTGACTGGTGCATTTAGCTCTCTGGGGCACTGCGTCGGAAATTCGCGTGGGAGAGGGTAGCCTGTAAAGCGCACGCGAGCGAACGCCCACACACACACGCGCGCGCGCCCGCGCCCGCACACAAACACACACACAAACACGCACGCATGCAAGCACAAACACGCACGCTCTCACGCAAGCACACATACACACGCACGCACGCAAGCTCACACGCACGCACACGCACGCACGCACGCACGCGCGCACACACACACACACACACACACACACACACACATCTTTTGTATAAATATCGAGAGGACACATACGTGTTTAGTATAAATATGGCTAGGAAACGTCTTTCGTATAAATATGGCTAGGACATGTCTTTTGTATAAATATGGCTAAGACACGTCTTTTGTATATCGATAGGACACATCTGTAGTATAAATATCGATAGGACACATCCTTGGTATAAATATGAACAGGACACATCTTTTGTATACATATCAATAGGACACATCTTTGGTATAAATATCGATAGGACACATCCTTTGGTATAAATATGGACAGGACACATCTTTTGTATACATATCAATAGGACACATCTTTGGTATAAATATCGATAGGACACATCCTTTGGTATAAATAAGGACAGGACACATCTTTTGTATAAATATCGACAGGACATGTCTTTAGTACAGTATGATAGGACGCGTCTTTAGTATGGATATCGACAGGACATGTCTTTAGTACAATATGATAGGACGCGTCTTTTGTATAAATATCGACAGGACATGTCTTTAGTACAATATGATAGGACGCGTCTTTTGTATAAATATCGACAGGACACCCCTTCTGTATTATATTGGCAGGACACGTCTTTAGTATAAATATCGACAGGACACATTTTTGGTATAAATATCAATAAGACACGTCTTTAGTATAGATATCAATAGGACACGTCCTTTGTATGAATACCGACAGGACACGTCTTTTGTATATCGGTAGGACACGTCTTTAGTATAAATATCGATAGGACATGCTTTTTGTATAAATATGGAGAGGACACATCTTTTGTATAAATATCGACAGGACACGTCTTTTGTATAAATATGGAGAGGACACATCTTTTGTATAAATATCGACAGGACACGTCTTTTGTATAAATAAGGATAGGAAACGTGTTTTGTATAAATATGGATAGGACACGTCTTTAGTATGGATATCGACAGGACACATCTTTAGTACAATATGGATAGGACGCGTCTTTTGTATCAATATCGGTAGGACACGTCTTTAGTATGGATATCGACAGGACACATCTTTAGTACAATATGATAGGACGCGTCTTTTGTATGCATATTGACAGGACACGTCTTTAGTATGGATATCGACAGGACACATCTTTAGTACAATATGATAGGACGCGTCTTTTGTATGCATATCGACAGGACACCCCTTTTGTATTATATTGGCAGGACACGTCTTTAGTATAAATATCAACAGGACACGTCTGTAGTATAAATATGGATAGGACACGTCTTTAGTATGGATATCGATAGGACACGTCTTTAGTATAAATATCGGTAGGACACGTCTTTTGTATCAACAGGACACGTCTTTAGTATGAATACCGACAGGACACGTCCTTCGTATGGATATCGATAGGACACGTCTTTAGCATAAATATGGATAGGACATGTCTATTGTATGAATATCGGCAGGACAATCCAATGAAGCCAGCAGATGGAAATAATTGCACTTTTCTACGTTTTTGGGCCACCAACTTAATTGCGTCTTCGGTTCGGTTTCCATTGAAGGGCGAGATTCAAAGCTGATGAGGAAACAAAACCCTCTTTACATCCACCCCAGTTTCATCAGTGGCGGGGTTTTGTGTCACTGTGTTGGCTGCTTGGCTGTGGAAGGCGGGCAGAGGACTGAGCGGAAGTCCCACGGGATTGGCTGAAAAGGCACTCGGTGCGTCACACTTGAACAGGCTGCTGAATATGTTAGCAGAGAAAAACATCGGACCTGATAATTGCACTGGGGGGCACGGAAGAAACAGGCTATTCCAGAATCAAGCAACTTCAGGTAGCCAGTTGATTAAAGTGGAGCGTTCATCATTGTTTCGCTTTGAATTCAGAAATCAATAATTATATTATGA
>CAUZXP010000141.1:0-34306 GCA_963584105.1 Alviniconcha strummeri
AATCAATCTGATTGTTCATCAGTATACAAAGCATAAAAATGGGGGTGGGGGGTGGAGGGGGGGGGGGGGATCTTTGACACATGGGCTCAAGAAGCTACATTTACAACAAACAAATAAATACTTTAATTTTTATTTATTTATCTCACTCTCACAGTCTCTACCCCTCAGGAACGCACGGTTTGAAACAATGGAAATAACGACCGGCCTTTCTGTTCCAGTAGCGTTTCAAGCTTTGAGCACATTCATGCCACCTTAACTGGCATGCACTTGACTGAGTACAGAGATAAAGTGGCAAGACCCCGGCCGCCACGAACGGGATCGCAAATGCCTCGAATGGGTGACTGTTGTCCGGCGGTCTATCTCCTTCAATGATGCTGGCTAAACACTGCGCCAACGCGGGACACCACTCCGCCTTTCATCCAGTCAGAATGGTTTGGTAAGCCGCGTAGTTCTGCCGTGTCAGAAATTCATGGCCCCGTTGAGAGATCCGTGCAGATCAACGCTGAAAGTTTTTTTGTTTTAGTGTGTGTGTGTGTGTGTGTGTGTGTGTGTGTGTGTGTGTGTGTGTGTGTGTGTGTGTGTGTGTGTGTGTGTGTGTGTGTGTGTGTGTGTGTGTTTAGTGCAAAACTCGACAGCTAAGCCTATTACAGTGTCGTGGTGGAACTGATAAATATGGCTGATTCAGTTTCAGCCAATCGGAGTCCACCACTCTGAGATTGTTATAGTTTCGTGGTAGAATAGATATGGCTGATTCAATTCCAACCAGAGTCCACCACTCTGAGATTGTTATAGTTTCGTGGTAGAATAAATATGGCTGATTCAAATCCAACCAACCAGAGTCCATCACTCAGAGATTATTATAACTTCGTGGTAGAATAAATCTGGCTGAACGATTTCAACCTGTCAGTTAGAATAGATACCGCTGAATCAATTCCAACCAAACCGAGTCCACCACTCTGAGATTATTATAGTTTCGTGTAGTAAATACGGCTGAATCAATTCCAACCAATCAGAGTCCACCACTCTGGATTATTATAGTGTCGTGGTAGAATAAATAAAGCTGAATCAATTCCAACCAAACTGAGATTATTATAGTGTCGTGGTAGTAAATACGGCTGAATCAATTCCAACCAATCAGAATCCACAGCTCTGGTTCATCAGTCACTGTTAGTAATTGTCAGTAATTGGACCTAACGTCCTGTAAACCGTACAGGGTCACCGACCCAGGACGGATTCATTGGGTTTGTCAGTCAGTCAGTGTACGTTGCATGCAGTGTTAAACTTGCCTCGACATTGTAGCTTTAAGAAGGCATGCGCTAAATTTAGAAAGGCGGACTGCCAAAGTTGTTGGCGATAGCTGATTGGAGACCTGTGTGCGTATCAATCTTGGCTCATCGCTGTACTTCGTCTTCTACTCAGTGACCCGGTAGGAGGCTGTAGCTAGCGCTTCCGGCAGCTGAAGGCCAACTCATATGTAACCTGGTCCAGTTATCGTTCAGTGGTGCTGGACTGACCTCGCTACAGAAGAATTTAATTGCTGCTCTGATGAGAACGGACAGGGAACTCCAGCGGAGGACTCGCCGAGAGTGAAAGTGGTGTATTGCTGGGCTGCGTACAAGATGTGTGTGTGTGTGTGTGTGTGTGTGTGTGTGTGTGTGTGTGTGTGTGTGTGTGTGTGTGTGTGTGTGTGTGTGTGTGTGTGTGTGTTTTAGTGTGTGTGTGTGTTTTAGTGTGTGTGTGTGTCGGTGTGTTTGTTTTAGTGTGTATGTGTGTGTGTGTGTGTGTGTGTGTGTGTGTGTGTGTGTGTGTGTGTGTGTTTGTGTGTGTGTGTGTGTGTGTGTGTGTGTGTGTGTGTGTGTGTGTGTGTGTGTGTGTGTGTGTGTTTTAGTGTGTGTGTGTGTTTTAGTGTGTGTGTGTGTCGGTGTGTTTGTTTTAGTGTGTGTGTGTGTGTGTGTGTGTGTGTGTGTGTGTGTGTGTGTGTGTGTGTGTGTGTGTGTGTGTGTGTGTGTGTGTGTGTGTGCGGATCAGTGTGTAAAAGACTAGTTGTAAGCGTGTGTGTGTGGATGTGTATAAAAAATGCTGTACGCGTGTGAGTGGATATGTTCAAAAGAAGTTGTAAGCGTGGAAGTGTGTGCCGTGTATGTGTGTAAAAGAAGTTGTAAACGTGTGTGTGGATGATGTGGGTAAAGGAAGTTGTAAACGTGTGTGTGTGTGTGTGTGTGTGTGTGTGTGTGTGTGTGTGTGTGTGTGTGTGTGTGTGTGTGTGTGTGTGTGTGTGTGTGTGTGTGTGTGTGTGGATGATGTGTGTAAAAGAAGTTGTAAGTGTGTGTGTATGGATGTGTGTAAAGAAGTTGTAAGTGTGTGTGTATGGATGTGTGTAAAGAAGTTGCGCAGCAGACAACATGAGCCAAAATGTGGGCTAAAGTCAAGTCGGGTCAAGTCAGTATACTTTAATCATCCCTCACAGGGTAATACAGCTACCTACTATATCATTCTGGGGCGCAGAGACAAGGCTGCGCCTCCCACAAATCAACAAATAGCCGGGTCATTTCCCTCCAGAGCGAGTGAAGTATCGACACCGTCATCCATTTTTATTTTTATTTTTCTCCTCATCCACAGGAAAGCTGTCTTTGCTCTCAACCAATTCCCAGAACATGTTGAGCGAAGCTTTTAGCTGGACCCCGAATAGCTTCGACGCAGTTCGTCAAATATCCCGAACTAGGTTCGTGAAATAAAAGTTTGCCCAATTAAGAACCAACTATGTTCGCCGAACTTTTTTTCATGTTTGTCGAATAACACGAACTAGGTTCGCGAAGCAAACGTTCGCCCAATCATAACTGGCTTAACGATCGGTCCAGCACAGTGCCTTACCCGTTCGACCACCGAACTTCCCCGCCGGCTCACAACACAGGACCGCATAAAGGTAATTTATGAAGGTATGTGTAGCCTCCTATTTACAGCCGCAAATAGCCTGTGTTATGACCCACTGAATCTTCAGCGACCCCGCTCTATTTTTAGTATTCGGAGCACACGGGTCAAGGTCGCTTTTGCTTTGTTTCACTTTCGCTTTGAGGCTTGTTTCACTGGTTTAGTTATCTCCACGAGTGTGTATGCCGCATACAACTGAGATGATGATTTCTTTCCGGACTGAATTAATCAGTTAACTTTCAATAAGCCGCGTCCGCGTTGTTTTAAATGGTAACTAGCGAATACAATGCGATTTTCTTCCTGTTGTACATCTCAGTGAAACTAAACGAAAATGGTCTGCTCATTCACAATTATCCTTTGACGGTTCATGCTCTCTTGTTTTGAGTAGATGAGAAGAACTAGCCTTCACAAAACATTGAAACAAGGTTGACTGCTCTTCAGTTTTGAAACAAGATTACAATGACACATAACTTAAACTTAAGACTGAGCCAAGTTTTGTGCCGGCTTTTTGTTTTTTGTTTTATTTATATTTATTAGACATTACAAAACATCGGGCCCGCACAGTTTATATAAGTGATTTTGCTCAAGGTTAGGGTTAGCCCCAGGGTGAGCCGGTTTGGCCTAGCGGTAAGGCGTTAGGATGGTAAGCAGAAAGACCTCGGTTCGACTATCTGCTTCGGCTCTCCTTTCTCTTCAAACTGAAGTTGTGGTCTGTGGACAGTCTAGTGACTTTGTCCCTCACAATTAATTAAACATTAAAATGTCTCTCATCACTGCCCATCTTAACGCAGGAGTCATTCTGGCGGTGGCAGTGTAGCGACAGGTATATGTTCTTCCCTCTTCCCACACCTCCATACCCCCTTCGCCCCCTTCTCCCCGTCCCTAATAAGCCTTATGGTTTCTGTGGATGTTAAGGCATCATCATGGTTTGACTTACTTACGGCAGCTGCTGAGCTCTGACCACTTTGTCCAAGGAGTACCACTGTAATTCAGTTAACAAAGCGTTTCGCGGGAAAGATCGAAAGAGCTGTTGCAGTGTCCGAACAGGAAACAAATCATTTTACGAGTCTTTGTCAGCAAAGTATAATTGAACCCTGAAGCTCACTCAGCTTTTTCAAGCTAACAAACAAAAAAGCTTGTCCCTAATCTGTCACTGAGCCCGACATCTTGAGGACATTAAGCCCCAGAGAGTCATCAAACAAAACTGAACAAAAACAAACAAAACGACTGACAAAAAAGCCGGTATGGTGGTATTTAGCGGGCGAACTGAAGCAGTTCCGTTTTTTGTTACTGTGTCAGTGAAAACGTCATCTCTATACTACGTTTGCAGCGGTGTCAGTGGAAAACGTCATCCCTATACACCGTCTTCAGCGGTGTCAGTGAAAACGTCATCTCCATACTCCGTTATCAGAGGTGTCGATGAAAAAATCATCTCTACTCAGTGATACACCGTTTTCAGCGGTGTCAGTGAAAACGCCATCTCCATACACCGTTTTCAGCCGTGTTTCGGCTGACTGCGACAATAATTTTTAATTTCATATCCGTATGTTTTTCTTTTTGAATAGGCTGTGGCATGAACCATAAACCCCGATTCAATCTTTAAACTAATGCAAAGCCGATGTCGGTCTCACAGGCCCATGGCCAGCAGCTTTCTCAGCCGGCCCAGCCAGGAAGTCCGTGTCTGCACTGGACTTTCTCCACCTTCCGCAAATCCGGCTCCCCCCTCCCCCCCCCCCCCACCCCCTCCCCCCACGCGCCATCCGCACCCCGGCGGCCAAGGCCAAAGCCACTTGCCCCCCCCCCCACCCCCCCCACCCCCCCTCCCCCACCCCCCGGTTCCCGCCGCCCCATCCCCGTTCAGCAGCGGGTTTGCCGTCACTGAATAAGTTTAGTTGTCGATTCAGGACTATGGACCGGTCTCAGTGGCTGAATCAGCCAGTTAGTGTCAGTCAGTGTAGTCCCTTTGGTGTCAGCCCCAACACGTTTCAAGTACTGACGCATTCGCTGGTTTAGTATTGCTTTACGTCCACAGAGACCGTACGGACTATTAGGGACTAGTGTGTGTGTGTGTGTGTGTGTGTGTGTGTGTGTGTGTGTGTGTGTGTGTGTGTGTGTGTGTGTGTGTGTGTGTGTGTGTGTGTGTGTGTGTGTGCAGTGTGTGTGTGTGTGTGTGTGTGTTTGTGTTTGTGTGTCCGTGTGCATGTGTGCGTGTGTGCGTTCGTGCGTTCGTGCGTGTGTGTGTGTGTGTGTGTGTGTGTGTGTGTGTGTGTGTGTGTGTGTGTGTGTGTGTGTGTGTGTGTGTGTGGTGTGTGTGTGCGTGTGTGTGTGTGTGAGTGTGTGTGTGAGAGAGAGAGAGAGAGAGAGAGAGAGAGAGAGAGAGAGAGAGAGAGAGAGAGAGAGAGAGAGAGAGAGAGAGAGAGAGAGAGCCGGGACGGCTTCCGGCTGGTGATCCGGTTTGTCCGAGCGGTAAGGCGTTAAGCAGAAGGGCCTCCGCTCGATCCCGCTTCGGTTAGTCTCCGGCTTTCTTTTCAAAAAGGTTGTGGTTTGTGGACACGGTCTTGTGACTTTGTCCCTCACAATAATGAAGCATGAAAATGTCTCTCATCGCTATCCATCTTAATGCAGGAGTCATTCCGCTGGTGGTGAGTCAGTAACGATAGGTATATAATCTCCCTTTTCCTCCACCTTCGGTTTCTGTGGACGTAAAACAACACTGAACCATGCTTAGGCATTGTTCACAGTTTGTCCCTAATATGTCAACCAACATCCGAGGACATTAAGCCCCACATCATCATCATCACCTTTACGGTGAACCGGTTTGGCCTAGCGGTAAGGCGCTAGGCTGGTAAGCGGCAGAAGGATCTCGGTTCGCATCTGCTTCGGCTCTCCTTTCTCTTCAAAAGTTGTGGTCTGTGGACACTGTCTTGTGACTTTGTCCCTCACAATTCATAAAACATTAAAATGGCTCTCATCGCTGCCCACCGTATGCAGAAGTCATTCTGGTGGCGGGGGGGGGGGGGGGGGGGGGGGGGGGGGGAGGGGGTGTTCGTGTGTGTGTGTGTGTGTGTTGTGTGTGTGTGTGTGGGCGCGCGTGCGAGCGTGCGTGTGCAAGCGCGTGTGCGCGCATTCTTGTGTGCGTCATTCGTGTTCGTGTGCGTGCATGCGTGTTTGTGTATGTGTGTGCGTGTGTATGTGTGTGCGTGCGTGCGTGCGTGCGTGCGTGCGTGTGTGTGTGTGTGTGTGTTGTGTGTGTGTGTGTGTGTGTGTGTGTGTGTGTGTGTGTGTGTGTGTGTGTGTGTGTGCGTGCGTGCGTGCGTGCGCGCGCACTCGCTTGAAAGAGACGGAATCGGGAATCGTCCGTGTTAGCTCGTTCGGCGGTGGAGGGAGGGGTAAGAGGGGAGGGAAGGGGGGCTGGAGCAACATTGCTAGACAGTGTGTGTGTGTGTGTGTGTGTGTGTGTGTGTGTGTGTGTGTGTGTGTGTGTGTGTGTGTGTGTGTGGTGTGTGTGTGTGTGTGTGTGTGTGTGAGTGAGTGTGCTGGAACTTATTACATTTTGTTGGTAGTAAATAAATATTCATAATTCAAGCGAAAGTTGTAGTGTTTGTTTCTGCTTTTTTTTTTTTTGGGGGGGGGGGGGGTCGGGGGGGGGGGGGGGGGGGTTACAGAGCCGGGTTGATAACAGTAGGGGTGATCACGCTCATTTGAAGAGAGGCACAGATATGATATCATTGTTATCATTTTTATTATACATGGCAACTGAATTTCACTTGCATTTTAAAAGGCAAAATGAAAATACTCGGTTTGAAAGATCAGTAGTTATTACTGTAACGCATCATAAATCACAAAGTTTCCCCCAAAGTGACAGAGCCACAAAGACTGACATCATGACGTATAAAAGTATTGAATCATACAACGTTTCTCGTACTGTTATTTTGGTTCGGAAAAGTAAACATGGTGCTTACTGACGTCCACAGAAACCACAAGGCTTATTAGTGACGGGGAGAAAATGGGGTGAGTGGGGCGGGCCGGGGGTGGGGGTGGGGGGGTATGGAGCTGGGGGACTGAAGACGGGGAGATAGCACCCATCGCCGCTCCACTGTCACCACCAGAATGTATTATCACTGAGTCGAGGCGTGGATAAATTATTATTATTGTTATTGTAGTAGTAGTGCCTGTGAAGACAGCGGCGGGACAGAACTAAATCCTCGAAGCAAGGCCGGAGATGATGATGAGTTGATGCTTAATGTCCTCAGATGTCATTTGACATATTAGGGACAAGTTGTGACCAATGCCGAAGCACGGTTCAGTAATTCTTTACGTCCACGGAAACCAGAAGGTTCGTTAGGACGGACAGCCCAGGACGTCCACCTCGACTCTCACACAGCTCCTGGGAACTATCACAAGGCCGGAGTATGTGCCACAGATATTTGAGCGAGACAGGTGACGGGGAATTGCTGCAGGGGAGGCAATCTATATAATTAAATTTAACAGTTTTGCAGTAGTTATTCCTCTTTTTGTTGTGCTCAATTCAGGTTTCAAATGATGATTCTTTGCCGATACGTAAATAGTTAAACATTGCAACAAAATATGTACTGGTGTTAATCACGTCTGATATTCGCTGTAGTCCATACTTAAAAAAGTTAATTAACATCATTACAAGTACTGTTCAAAAATACGAAACTATTGTACCCTCCGTTTCGTAAACAAAATCGTCTGCAAGTTTGGGAACAGAAGGCGGCAGTTCTCAAAACGATTCCTGATCAGCGATGCCATCGCAGTTTGGTAAATACACGCCGATTAGTCGGCATTTTATTTTCAGTAAATGAATGTTTACATTATCAGATAAAATGTGGGAGTGAAAGGAGCTTTGGGCGTTTTTAAGGATGCGAGAACTAGGTTTGATTCACTCGACTTGGCAGGACTGGTGTGTTCCGTGTTGAGTGCTCGACCCAACCGCCTTCGCTGTCGCACACACACACACACGCACACAGACACAGACACACACAGAATCAGCTCCCAGATGTTTCTCTGTGAGCATCCTGTACCGGTGTTGTTAGGGATGTGTAACTTGTCCTGCTGTGTGTAACATAGAATTAGCAGAAAGTAAAACTGAAACGACAAGGATTCATCGCGTTTGAACGGTGGGCGTGAAATTCAGGTCTCTTACACACAACACACACGTGTGTGTCGTTATCGCGGCAGTATCAGATGATAATTACCGAGACAGTTATCAGCTGTGGGTTAGTTTAGAAATCAAGGACACTGCATTGTGTGCATTATTTGTCCGACCCCGGCACACGCGCTCACCGATCCACATCATAGTGTACCTGGCACTTATTCAGTCGCCGATATAGTGTACTACAATAAACAGTTTAAACTGAGTACAGGACTATTTGGGACTGACTATGACCAAACAGTTTTTACAACGGCAGCATTGGAAAAACTGAGAGGTGGGTGGATCACCAGTATGACCGTTCTCAAGCATATGGATACGTGTAGCAGTACACAGTACAGCTGTGATGAAGATCAGTGGGACCCCCAATGACAGACCACCCTGATTAGATGCCATGATTATTTTCTGTTTTTCTTTCTGTCTTTTTTTTTTTTTAGTTTTAGGAGCATTTCTTCTTCTCAGTGAGAACCTTTGCATTCACAATTCCTTGTAAATGGACCCCAGACTAAAAACCACCCCTCATTTTCTTCATGACCATTGTTTGACTTTATTTTTTATGGCAGTTGTAACTTGTAATTTAATTTAAAGATGATCAAGTTCCACTGTATCAGTTATTAAGAATACAGGCACTGCATTCACAATGTTAACATTATTGGCTGTAACGATGCCACTTTTGTGTACAAAATAATTAGTGGTCCTTTTGATCTGCTCTGGATCAGAGGACAAGTCTAATTCAATCTGGTTCAAAATGAGAGGGCCAGCTGCTGATGTCCTATCAGCTCCCCAGCAGCTCTCCCAGAATCAACAAAGATTAAATAAGTCTTGTCCACCCATCCAGAACTGTTGTCCACCTGCACTCCCTCCTTCCTGTAGCCATCAGACATAGAGACTGTGGAGTCAACACCAACCAAACGCATTCTCTGCAAACATCCTTGCAGTCTTCAAAGCAACTGTATTATGTGTATAGATGTTACATTAATGCCACCTAACCAATACTTTTAACCAGTTTTAACAAATCAGTCTACCACATTAATCTTTTTACTCCTCTCCTTACCACGCATGCAGTTTTGCTGTGGAATATTCCTCTGCCCCAGAATGACAGAGTGACAGAGATCCTTGTGAAGAAGAAATCATGCTTGCCTGGCCATAAAATGACAGTGAATGATGACAAAATAGAAACATGGCTATGGTTCATCAGAAATTTAATGATTGCAAAACACAAATGTGTTGACATCAGTAGCCTAATTGCCACATTATACTACTGTTAAACTTCTTCATCTGGCTGACTCCGTGACCTCAAATCCCATGCAAACAAACTCTACTGGCTTCCAGTAGATGCAAGAGTTCAATACAGAATTTGTTCAATCTCCACACAGTCTGTATAGGCTGAACTGCACTCATCTGGATTGCACTGAAGTGATCAAAGGCAGCTGTACTACAGTGCCCTTAATTAAAGTTGCATCTAATTTATTCTTAGCAAGGACACAAAGAAGTGCTGTGATCACAGTTTTGATTTAATTTGATTATAGTGTCAACTGTTGGTAGCATTGTACTGATGGGTGCTGTCAAACGTAATGCAACTATGACTAAGCAGGGTTTGGAAACTTTTGGTCACTGGGCAGTTTTACTGTTTCAGGATTACCTTGGTCTCTGGGTAGTTTTACTGTTTCAGGACTACCTTGGTCATCCCTCATTCACTAACTGTGTCAGCAGGGTGGCTTCACAAAGGAAACCATCAAGTACCACATGGCGATGCATGCCTCTGCACCAGTGCTCTGATTGTTGCACCACTCTGACACACAAAAGGACACAGTGACCTAGGACAGTAGGAGGCTTGAAGGTTGAATGCCACTTGGTGCTAGTGAGCTGTAGGACTTACCATTTCACCATCAGTAGTGATACACTGATAGCAGAGTGGTTTGACCTAGGAGACCATCAAATACCATACAGCTACCTGTACCACTTTACTGACTGTGGTACACTGATGCTGAAACAGCTCTGAGACCTAGGAGGCTTGAATGTCACTCAGCACTAGTGAGCTATACCATTTCAATAAACACTGGTGATTACTGGGCCTCACCGCCACAGTGAAAACAGGGTGGCTTGACTGCAGATACTTCAGTACCCTGCAATGAGCTGTCCAACTTTGCTTCACCTGTACTGATGATTGTTGTGGGAGAGTGACGACATCTTTACCACTGTTTCACCCAGCACATGATGTCAGTCCAAGGAATGGACCCTGACGCTTCTGCTTCTGTTGTCTCGGCCAGTGGCAGTGCATCTGGTGAGTTATGGAACTGATGAATGCAAGTCTGTTGTTGTATTATATATTATATATGATGAAGCATAAAAAAAAAGGGCATGGTTAATGTTACATTCTACAGTGGGATATCTTTCAGACAAATTTTTGCTGCCTCTGTCAAGCGAGGGCTTGAGGTTGATTAGTTCACTTGTTGCTTTTGCAGTAGCGATTTTGATCATATGTGGTCAGTCTCCATCATTTCAGTCAGATGTATCTGTCTCGGATGTAACTGTCTCCCTCATTGCGTTCAGATGTACCAGTTTCCCTAATTTCACTCAGATGTATCAGTTTTCTTCATTTCAGACAGGCATACCAGTCTCCTGCATTTCAGGCAGATGTACATGTCTCCCTCACAGCAGTCAGATGTACATACCAGTCTCACTCATTCAGTCAGATGTACCAGTCTCATTCATTTTAGGCAGATGTACTGGTCTCCCTCATTTCAGTCAGATGTACGTACCAGTCACCCTCATTCAGATGTACCTGTCTCCTTCCTTTCAGGCAGATGTACTGGTCTCCCTCATTCCAGTCAGATGTACATACCAGCCACCCTCATTCAGTCAGATACATGTACCCGTCTCCTTCATTTCAGGCAGATGTACTGGTCTCCCTCATTTGAATCAGATGTAAAGACCAGCCACCCTCATTCAGTCAGATGTACCTGTCTCCTTCTTTTCATGTAGATGTACTGGTCTCCCTCATTTCAATCAAATGTACATACCAGTCACCCTCATTCAGTCAGATGTACCTGTCTTGTTCCTTTCAGGCAGATGTACTGGTCTCCCTTATTTCAGTCAGATGTACATGCCAGTCTCCCTCATTGAGTCAGATGTACCAGTCTCCTTCATTTCAGGCAGATGTACTGGTCTCCCTCATTTCAATAAAATGTATGTACCAGTCACCCTCATTCAGTCAGATGTACCTGTCTCCATCCTTTCAGGCAGATGTACTGGTCTCTCTTATTTTAGATGTACATACCACTCTCCTTCATTCAGTCAGATGTACATACCAGTCTCCCTTATTTCAGAGCAGGAAGGGCTGTCAAAAGCAGGACAGGATCCTGTGAATGCAAGTAGCTCAGAAGCTTCTGCTGGGACTCTCCCACTAAGAGTCCCACTAAGATCACGGTCCATTAGCAGATATGGCAGCTCGTTGGAGCCACCGTCTGATGACAGCGTCTTCTATGTCCAAGATGATGACTTCGGCATGTTTGCATCTGTGAGTTATGTGACATTGATTATAGAGCAGGTTCTTTGTACAATGGAATGCACTAGTAAGAGACTAAGATGAACAGCTTAGTAATGTTTGAGACAAAGGTGATTTAGATATAATAATTATATCTGTGTTGCACCTCTTACATCACTCATAATGACAGTTTTCCGGGAAACAGGGTAGAAAGAGTGATGGAGATTTGTTCCTACTGTCTTTTTTTCCTTGTTAAATTTTAGAAAAATTTATGTTAAAAAGTAGACAAAGTGAGTCAGTCTTCACGAGAATTATCAACGGTATGTCTTCAGTCTGCAGCTCTTCTTTGTAACTGTCAGGCAAATTTATGTTAGACAAAAAGTAGACAAAGTGGTTGACATAGGGTTTCTGCTAGGATTTTTAACAGTCTGTCTTCAGACTGACAGCTTTTATTACTTTTGATCTCTTGTGAAAATGCAGTGAAAAATTTCAACACCATAAACTGACAGCTGATGTGCTCTTGGTGTAGAGACTAAGAGTCTTAAATAACATTTTATGCTTGCATGGAGTCAGTTGAGAGTGCACATGGTACAGCTGTGGTATTGTCTCAAGACCTAGATAACTTTTTGAATTCTTGACTGTACTAAAACCGTTACAAGCAGCAACAATTTGTGATGAATATCAAGTTTAATGCAACCTTTGTTTGCTCAGACTTCATTAATTAGTGTTTGCACAGATTTCTGTAATTTAACTATATTAGTGTATTCATGCCACTTTATGAAAGTGTTCTCCTCAGTTTACATCAAATGATCAATACATCACATAAAGGAACACCAATGAAGGAAAGAAATTTGCATTGACAAGGGATTGGTGTGTGTGGGGGGGTGGGGGGGGGGGAGGAGGGGTTGAAATACTTAAGTGGTTTTGCCCCTTTCATTGCAGGGCCGAGACTATGAGCCAGTGTACATCACACACAAATACACAGCTGAGGAGCGGGAAACTCTGGCCAGTTTTGAAAGTTTGGATTACCTCCCTTCTCACAGCCAGGTGTACAAAGACTGGATCAAGAGGCAGATGGTGTCCAGGTAAAGAAGCAGAGAGCTGGTTTGGCCTTGCAGTAAGGTGGTAGGCTGGTAAGCGGAAGGACCTTGGTTCGATACCACTTCGGCTCTCCTTTCTCTTCAAAAGTTGTGGTTTGTGGACACGGTCTTGTGACTTTGTCCCTCACAATTAATGAAACATTCAAATGGCTCTCATTGCTGCCCATCTTAATGCAGGTCATTCTGGTGGTGACAGTGTAGTGATAGGTATATAATTTACCTCTTCCCCCACCTCCATACCCCTTTCCCCTCATTCTCCCCATCAGTAATAAGCCTTGTGGTTTCTGTGATTGTTAAGCACCATGTTTACTTAGGTAAAGAAGATGGGTGGGGTTGTTTTTGTTGTTTTGTGCATGTGCTCATATGTGTGTGGGTATTGTTTTGGGTAAGTTGAAATTTTGGTCACTCTGGAGGGGGGTGTCTAAAGCTTTGTTTTATACAGGGCTTGTTTTTGAAGCAAGTTGGAGTGTCAGCTGATTAAAGGACTTTGGGTGTGTGTGCAAGTGATATAATTATATATATCTGATGAATAAGGAAGAACCTTTGTCTGTCTGTCTGTGTCAGTGTTGGGAATGATTTGGTGCTTGACTTGCTGAACCTGTTAACATGAAACTTGGTGTGTGGATTCCTTGGGAATTTAGTCTAGCATCTTGAGTAATTTGGGGTATGGTGGTGTTTTGATTGTTGCCGTTTCTCTTCCTGACCATGAAGTTTCACCCAGAACTGTAAGAGTGAAATTTTGCTTGTGCATCTGTTTCCTGCACATACATTAACACATGCATGAACACATGTATAACTTGTCCCCAGTCATTCAGGCAGCTGTATTCTTAGTTCAGGGAAGAGTGTGTGTTTTTTCTTCCCCCTTTCTATTTTTCTTTTTTAAATAGTTTTTATATCTCATGGACTTGAGTATACTTACAGTTACTTGAAATAATTCTGACGTGAGGAAATGTTAACACATTAAACTGTATTGCAGTTCTGTAATTAACTTGTTAAATGCTATGCAGAACCATTGAAGTAAAATCTCAAAACATTTCTTTTCCAAAAACAATATCCATGTTTTCAGCTGCTGTTTTCATCTGTCTTGAGTCACTGTTTGCTGCCTGTTTTAAGTTGTGTGTAAATTAAGCTCTGTATAGTCAGTATGCTCATGTGTGCAGACACCTGTCTGTGTGCTTGTGTGAGTGTATGTGCTTAGAATAGTCACTATGGACAAGATTTTGCGCTTTATAAATACTGTAATTATTATTAACCAAGTGAATGACATAAACCACGCATTAAGGCAGATTATGGCTAATTTTGGGTTTGCATTGTGGCCGATTATTGCTAATTTTGGGTTTGTATTGTTGCAGATTATGGCTACTTTTGGGTTTGCATTGTGGCTGATTATGGCTAATTTTGGTTTTGGGTTTGCATTGTGGCCAATTATGGCTAATTTTGGATTCACATTGCAGCAGATTATGGCTAATTTTGGGTTTGCATTGCTGCAGATTATGCCCAATTTTGGGTTCGCATTGCTGCAAATTATGGCCAATTTTGGGTTCGCATTGCTGCAGATTATGGCCAATTTGGGGTTCGCATTGCTGCAGATTATGGCCAGTTTTGGGTTTGCATTGGTGCAGATTACAGCTGGACCGATGGCTGATGATGGGCATGATCGGATTTACAGTGGGCCTGATTGGATTTCTTCTGCACCAGCTGATTGAAGAAATATCAGAGTTCAAGTGGGACACAGCACAGGACATTCTGAAGGTCAGCAAGGTTACCAGTGGTCTTCGGGGTTGATGGGGTGGGGTTGTTGTATAAAGTTTGTGTGGAGACAAATTTGTGGTGTGGGTAGTTGAGGTGGTGGGTTTGGTGCAGTTTGTTGGTTGTAATAAAGTGTGTGGGTGGAGTGAACTTTGTGGTGTGGATAGTTGAGGTGGTGGGTTGGGTGAAGTCTGTCAGTTATAATAAATCTTGTGGGTGGAGTGAACTTTGTGGTGTGCATAGTTGAGGTGGTGGGTTTGGTGAAGTCTGTCAGTTATAGTAAATTTTGTGGGTGGAGTGAACTTTGTGGTGTGCATATGGTGGTGGGTTTGGTGAAGTCTGTCAGTTATAGTAAATCTTGTGGGTAGAGTGAACTTTGTGATGGGTGTAGTTGAGAGTTCAGGTGGTGAGTTTGGTGAAGTCTGTCAGTTATAATAAATCTTGTGGGTAGAGTGAACTTTGTGATGGGTGTAGCTGAGAGTTGAGGTGGTGGGTTTGGTGAAATCTGTCGGTTATAATAAATCTTGTGGGTAGAGTGAACTTTGCGATGGGTGTAGTTGAGAGTTGAGGTGGTGGGTTTGGTGAAGTGTGTCGTTTATAATAAAGTGTGTGAGTGGAGTGAACTTTGTGATGGGTGTAGCTGAGGTGGGTTTGGTGAAGTCTCTGGTGGTGTAGTTATGATCACGTTTGTGAGTGGAGTCAAGCAGGTATTAGGCCTGGTCAAGTTTGTGGTGCAAGTGACTATGGTTGTTGCTGGTGGGGTCAAGTTTGTGGTGCAAGTGACTATAGTTGTTGGTGGGGTCAAGTTTGTGGTGCATGTGACTATGGTTGTTGTTGGGGTCATGTTTGTGGTGCATGTGACTATGGTTGTTGGTGGGGTCATGTTTGTGGTGCATGTGACTATGGTTGTTGTTGGTGGGGTCACGTTTGTGGTGCATGTGACTATGGTTGTTGTTGGTGGGGTCACGTTTGTGGTGCATGTGACTATGGTTGTTGTTGGTGGGGTCACGTTTGTGGCACATGTGGCTATGGTTGTTGGTGGGGTCAGGCTTTTGCTGCATGTGACTATGGTTGTTGGTGGGGTCATGTTTGTGGTGCATGTGACTATGGTTGTTGGTGGGGTCATGTTTGTGGTGCATGTGACTATGATTGTTTGTGGTGGGGTCATGTTTGTGGTGCATGTGACTATGGTTGTTGTTGGTGGGGTCAAGTTTTTGATTGGTGTGGCCTGGTTTATGGTGGGCATGGCCAATTTTTTCATGGCTGTCTGATTTGAGATGACCCTGAAGAAATAAATATTATGTTGCTCACTTGCTTTGTACAGCTGCTATGCCTGAGAAAGAGTGAAGCTGCACTTGAAGTTTGCTATGACTTTCAGGACAGAAAAACAGCACTGGCCTGGCTGTTTGCTGTGGGCTACAGTGTGGCCTTCATCCTCCTCAGTGCTGCAATCACCGTTGTAAGTGGGTCTGTTTGTGTGTGTGTGTGTGGGGGTGGGGTGGGGGGGGGGAGTTGTGCATGTAACTGAATGCGTAGAATGCTAGCACATGTGCATGCACTTATAGTGCATTCTTAGTTTTATTGCATGCATTCATGTTTAAGAAGTGAAGTGGGAGAAAAATGGAACACAGAAATTCAGTGTTCACGTATTTGTGCGTGCTTGAAAACAAACTCTGTCTGTCTGTATGTCTGTCTGTGTCTCTGTCTCTGTGTGTTTGTCTGTCTGTCTGTCTCTTTGCCTCTCTCTGTCTCTCCTTTTTTGGATGGAGAGTGATAATCAGAAGATGCTCAGTTTGATTTGTAATGCATGTAGTATAGTCACCAATAAAGCAAGTGACTAATGAGCACCATTGATGAAGAATAAGCACTGTCTTGTTTTTCAACAGTTCTGGCGTCCCAGCGCTGCTGGTTCTGGAATCCCTGAAGTGACTGGATTCCTAAATGGCACACACATACGCCACATCTTCAGCCTCAGTACATTGGTGGCCAAGTTCCTGTCATGCGTAATGGCCATTGGCTGTGGCATGCCTGTGGGGCCAGAAGGACCCATGATTCATCTGGGGTCAGTCACAGGATGCATGTTACACGGCTTTGGGGCAGATTCCCACAGCATGCTGTATAAATGATTCATCTGGGGTCAGTCACAGGATGCATGTTACACGGCTTTGGGGCAGATTCCCACAGCATGCTGTATAAATGGTTCATTTTGGGTCAGTCACAGAGGATGCATGTTACAAAGCTTTGGGACAGATTCCCACAGCATGCTGTATAAATGGTTCATTTTGGGTCAGTCACAGGATGCATGTTACAAAGCTTTGGGACAGATTCCCACAGCATGCTGTATAAATGGTTCATTTGGGGTCAGTCACAGGATGCATGTTACAAAGCTTTGGGACAGATTCCCACAGCATGCTGTATAAATGGTTCATTTTGGGTCAGTCACAGGATGCATGTTACAAAGCTTTGGGACAGATTCCCACAGCATGCTGTATAAATGGTTCATCTGGGGTCAGTCACAGGATGCATGTTACAAGGCTTTGGGGCAGACTCCCACAGCATGCTGTCTAACTGATTCATCTGTGGTCAGTCTCAGAGGTGCTGATTAGAAAGTTTTTGGGCAGATTCTCATTAGTTTGGTGATATTCCAACAAGGCCTGCTGCATAAATGGGTTGGTTTCAATAAACGGTAAATTATTGGTGGGGTGGGTGGGGGGCAATTAGTAATATATCAGGGCAAGGTGTTGGTGACTGATCATGTCTGTAATCTGGTCATTCCATCATTGTTCATCTTTCATTTATCAGTGCAGGGCAGTGAGACACTGTAAAATGCATTATGGAAAAGATGGAGGCTAGCTGTCACTGATTTTGTGTGTGTGCTTTATTCTGATGTGCCATTCACTGCTTTAGATTTTGATTGTGGTTGCTGATGACTGTGTTGTGTCCAGAACTGTGATTCACTGTTTTACTTGTGATTTAGTGACTTGTGTTTTGAAGTGGTGTAAAAGAATTATGAATGTTGGATTTGTCCTCAAATGACTCTATGCAGTTGCTGGGATGTTAAAATCCAAATATTGTTTAATATTGTTTGTAATTGAAGGTGTGAAAAGGAGCTGTGTTGTTGTTTTTCCAAGAGCGCTGGTTGGCGCAGGTGTGAGCCAGGCACGGTCTGAGACGCTGCACTTCAGATTGCCCTTTTTTGAGAGATTCAGGAACTCCGAGGACAGGTATTTATGCTTTGTGGAAACAGTTAGATTTGTTTGACAGAGGTGAGAGTGAGACTGGGCAATGATCTCTCCCCTCGACTACCATACAAGTACAGCCTGTTGTTCCATGTTTTTTCACCTGCACAGGTTTTTTTGTTTTTTTTAATTTGGTTTTATTTAGATCTGAAGTATCCACCTCCTCCCCTTACCCTCATCCCTTGCTTTGAAAACTAGAAATGAGTTCAGCCCTCGCCTGCAGGATATAGGGGTTTGACAAGTCTGTTGTATGGATGGACGGAAAGGATATATAAGAGGGACTTTCAGAAGTTACATAACTGCATGTGTACTTAATATAATGTCAAACTTTGTGTGGTATATTGATTACTTTCCCGAGGGGAACCAAGCTGTAGCCACTATTTACTCTGTTATCAGTAAACACTGGGAAGAAAGTTATCCTAGCAGCAGCTCTTTGGCCCACTAAGTCAGTTCAGTGTTCAACTCCTGTGGTATGTGTTACGACGTATCGTTTGATGTTAACTGACCTTGGATGCTTTGTGATGTGCAGCATGATTAGTTGATATGTAACTCCTCAGTGGTATTTCATAATGTGTAGCTTGGTATTCAACTTACCTGGGATAGCTTACAATGTACAACTTGATATTCAACTCTCCTGGGATGTTTGATAACGCATAACCTTTATTTAACTTCTTTTGTGTTGGATATTTCATGATGCACAGCTTGTTATCCAATTCCCTTGTGTTGGATATTTATTGATGTGTAGCTTGTTAGTCAGCTTCCCTTGCCTTGGATATGTATTGATGTATAGCTTGTTATTCAACTTCCCTTGCCTTGGATATTTTGTTGATGTACAGCTTGTTATTCAGCTTCCCTTGTCTTGGATATTTTGTTGATGTACGGCTTGTTATTCAACTTCCCTTGTCTTGGATATTTTGTTGACGTACAGCTTGTTATTCAGCTTCCCTTGTCTTGGATATTTTGTTGACGTACAGCTTGTTATTCAGCTTCCCTTGTCTTGGATATTTATATATGTAGAGCTTGGTATTCAACTTCCCTTGTCTTGGATATTTATATATGTAGAGCTTGGTATTCAACTTCCCTTGTCTTGGATATTTATATATGTAGAGCTTGGTATTCAACTTCCCTTGTCTTGGATATTATGTATTGATATACAGCTTGTTATTCAGCTCCCCTGAAGTAGTTTATAAGATGTGCGCTAAGATACATCATAAGCCATGGCTTACATTCACATACAGCGTCCAAATGTATGAAGAGCAAATAAAGCTAAAGGCAAATAGCCCCTACTCCCGATTTGCCAAAGAGTCTATAAGTCTGGCTTTCCTTCTCCACATGCATGAGTCATCAGTACGTTAAAATATAGCTGTTTGTGCTTATTTTTAGATGAAGAAAGTCCTTTGTTTTACCAGTAGTGTAATACAAGTGATGTCAAAAACTCAAAACCATTTCCACATGACAACAGCCTTGTCAGTTTCAGAGAGTCAAAGTTTACTTTGATGTAGCAGATGTCAGTGACCCAATGACCCCTTCCCATTCAGGATGTTCCTGTCCCTCTGTGATATGTGTTGACTATGATGTGTCTTCATACATGAATCCAATTTGCTTAAATAATTTGTGATCTCCTGTGGTATGTGGGATGGTGTCAGTCTGTACAAGTGTTCATTTTCTCTTCAGTAGTAGCCTCAGTAGGTAATGGCAGCATCAAGCAGCCATTTTTATATGGTGTTTAGGCGGCTTAAATGTAGAAAAATATGTCTGTAACTTTAAGCATGTGTAGGCCAGCTGGACAGTCCTCTTTTCTCATCACTCATGCCAGTTTTGTCAATGTCATTGGTTAGAAAATAAATGCAGTAAAGGGGACTACTTATTGTTCATGCATATGGGCCTAGGACCCCTGGGATATTTCTTGAAGTGCACCCATGCACCGCTGGTAACACCTCATGTGGCATGTGGATGTAGTCAGCATTAGTTTCAATTATGCAGGCGCAACTTTGTATCCGCGGGTGCGGCAGCAGGAGTGGCATCAGCGTTCGGCGCCCCAATTGGTGGTCTGCTGTTCTCCATGGAGGAGGTGTCATCCTTCTGGACCTTGACGCTGTCCTGGCAAATCTTCTTCTGCTGCATGGTGTCCGCGTTCACCACCGATCTCTTCAACTCCGCCTTTGAGAAGTTCACTTACACGGGCAGCTTCGGCCAGTTCAAGACCCAGAGATACATCCTCTTTAATGTGAGTGCTCTTTCTGTGATGACGTGGCTGGGCCTGATCACAGTGCAGTTCAAAGGGGGTGTCTATGAGGTTGGGTTGTTAACCTGTAGGTCTACACTGCAGGCAACAGAATGGCTGAGCAATCATGCACACCAGCGACAACATGCACATCACATGCATACCAGTACTACTGCATTCTGTTTTGTTTTTGAAATTCCAAGCATGGCAAAATACCCTTTCACAGATTTCTTGTATTGGGTGAAGGGAAATAGGGGTGGTTAATCAAAATTTGGGGAGACAAAGAACCCCAGTTTAAAGTGAGTAGGGAACAAGCTGACCTCATGACCCACCTTGACCTAGCTCACTAAGAATGATGTCTTATTTTAATAAAATCCAAACAAGTAAGTAAAATATGCTCTATGGTTAAACGTTTATCACATCTGATGCACATTGGCAGTTCCTCACCCTTCAATAAAAAGGAATGAGTAAAAAAAGAATGGCCAGTGTGCAATCGGGCCATCACAGTTTCTTCTTTTCTGTTTTTCCGAGGACAAGATATGCATTCTTTTAATACTGGGAATATCTTATATAATTTATTTTCTGGGAACTCATCCCACTCAGACTGCCACATTTCTAATATATATTTATTTGTGCGTGGTTTTAGGTCTGAGAATGGGATGAGCTCAACCGAGATGTTGCCATCAAGGGCATCCTTAGCTGCAGAATCTGCAGCCGAATTTCCCCTAATGCCAACATGGCCGGGAACCCAGATGAAAACAATCTCTCTCCCCTCTCTTGCTCTCACATGCACACAGACTCTCTCGCCCCCCCCCCCCCTCCACCAGCCCCATCTCTCCTGCTCCCTGCACTCTCTCTCCCTTTCCCTCTCTCAACGATCAGTGCTGAATGGTACTAGTGCATGTGTAGCATTATTCACAGTGGGCTTTGCTCTGCTGTGCAGATTGATAAAGGTGTGGATGTCAACATCATCATGTTCATTCCCACCGTCATCATTGGCACCCTGGGTGGGGGACTGGGTGCTCTCTTCACCATCATCAATCTGAAACTTGCTCGTGTTCGACGGCGGTTTCTGGCAAGGATGCAAGCCAAATGGAAACAGAACATGTTCCGCATGTGTGAGCCAGCTGTTTTGATGGTCAGTTTTGTTGTTGTTGGTTTTACTAGTGGTTATGTTAGAATTTGGTTTGTGTTATTCTTTATAGATTCATATATGTATCATTTATTTTTCTTGATATGCCTGTGTTTGTCTAGCTGTTTATGTTTATTATTTTCTGTAGTTTCTCATGTACTGACTTATGTATACTTTTGTGTACATTCTGTCACATAAATCTTCCTTTTCTGGCATTACATAAAATTTTCCATTCTCTCCAGTGGGGTTATTATTATGAATTGCTTTTATATAGTGCTATACACTGCTCTCAAGCAGACTTACTGCACTCATATCGCATGTGAATCTGAATGAATCACTGTATCTGGGGTAGACCGGATGCAAAAATTATGGTCCCCTCTGCTGAGAATCCAGTGAAGGTTCTCTTTCTTAAGCCTGGACTAGGTCAGAATATAGCCTTACATGCTTCGCCTTATGCCAGGATTCTACTTTATTAATTTCTACCTTCCTGGTTCATTCAGCTTCATTTTTTTCAAATCCTCACCCCACTTAAGATGACATTACTTCATCCTTAGATGACCTCATGCTGTTGACAGGCAACAAGTATATAAACAAAGACAGTTGAACGTGATCAGCAGAAGTCTTGGGTTGGGGGCTGTGGGGGTGGGTGTTGGGGGTGGGTGGGGGGTGGGGGGCAGTCTTTTGGCTGAAAGCTTTTAGAAAGGGAAAGGATTTAAGCTGAGATTTGAAAATAGAGTAGTTATGTTCCAAATATATGCTGGAAGGGAGTTCCATGCAAGTGGTGTTTGATACTAAAGGACCTTGGACTGAGGGATTCTGTGCTAACATTCCCTGGAGTGTGCAAAGTTTCTTAATACATTTAGTAGACCTGAGGCAGTGAGAGGGTTCATCAAGGTTGGCAAAACTTGGAACAGCTTGAAACGATTTTGCAAAACCATAAACAGACAAAACAAGCCCCTCTTGAAGCAAGCAAGCATTGTTTTTTCTTTTCTTTGTCTTTGTTTTTTCATGTGTGTGTGTGTGTGTGTGTGTGCGCGTGCATGCATGCGTGTGTGTGTGTGTGTGTGTGCGTGTGTGTGCGTGCGTGCGTGCGTGCGTGTGTGAAGTACAGTGTATTATGACAGCAAAAACTTTCTTACTTTTTTAGATTGGTGTTATGTTGAATTATTCAACTAGTCCTTACGGCACATGCTGTCTGTTTTCTGTGTACTTGGATTTGCTTGATTTTGTCATGCAATGATAACCCCAAATCTCACACAAGGTTATAAGTTGTTAGCATGTTTATTTGATTTGCTTCGCTCTGTTTTCGTTTTAGGTTTGCATTTCCTGACTTGCATTTATGTTCTGTTTCTTTTCTGTTTTTGGTCACTGCCTCAGGTGATAATCTCAACCTTAACTGTGTATCTGCCTCGTGCTTTCTCCTGTACTGATTACACCTGTATAAAGGGGGACTCAACTGTAATCAGGTAAATAGTCTCAGTGTTTGTACCTTGTGCTTTCTCCTGTACCAGTTACACCTGTTTGAAGGGAGACTCTTAATTTGAGTGAGGCAAATATTCTCAGTGTTTGTACCTTGAGCATTCTCCTGTACTGATTACACCTGTTTGTAGGAAGACTCAACTGAAGTCAGGTAGATAGTCTCAATCTTTATACCTTGAGCTTTGTTCTGTACTGATTACATCTGATTGAATGGAGGCTGAGCTCAAGTCAGGTAAAAAAGAAAGGAAAAAAGTCTCAAACTTGTCTGTGTTTATACCTGCACAGTACTTTCCCTTGTACTCAAAAAGGTTCAAACAAACACTTATTTATTTTGACATGGACACACAGTACACAAATTTTCATGGAAATCCTTTTGTTAAGCCAAAAACGGTACTTAACAGATAAATGGTTAAAAATGATGAAAAATGAGAGAAAAAACCCCACTTATCTTGTTTTGGTTGAGTTTTTGTTGCTTGTTCAGTCATTCAACAAACACTGAATAAGTGACAAAAATTCAACCAAAATAAGATAAATTTTTTCTCTCTCTCATTTTTCATAATTTTTAACCATTTATCTGTTAAGTGTCATTTTGCAGCTTGACAAAGGGAATTTCCCTGAAAATTTGCATACCATGTGTCTGTGTCAAAACAAATAAGTGTTTGTTTGAACCTTTTTGTGTTGGGATCTTGTTTTAGAATGCTAGCAGACATTCTGTTTCAGATTTTTTAATTCTTCCTCCCCCCCCACCCCCCGTACTGTTTTGTACCTGTTTTAAGGGGGCTCAAGTCCATTAAACAGTCTCAGCCTTTACTGTGTTGTCAGATAAATAGTTTCAACCTTTACTGTGTTGTCAGGTAAATAGTCTCAACCTCAACTGTGTTCTTGCCTGGTGCTTTCTCCTGTGTTGGTTACACCTGTTTTAAGGAATGGTTATGCTTATAGGTAAAGTGTCAGTTTTGTTCAGTTGAACAGAATTAAAGATTCTTGTATGCAGGTGCATGACTTACCACATAGCAATCTTTTCCAGTGGTACTTGCATTCTGTCATTCTACTGTTTTAATAATAATAATGTACATTTGTCATGCGCTCATCAATGCCCTGAGCGCTCACATCTGAACTGAGTTCATTGCTTTTGTCCACAGTAAGAACTGTTTGAATGACACAAGCAACCCCTACCACATTGACTATGACATGACCAGAGATTACACCTGTGTTTCGGGCCAGGTGTGGCGCGAGAACACCACCTGGTACACCAACAGTACCTACAATGAGAGTAGGTTACAGTTCTGGTCCATTGCTTTTCTGAAAGCTGTGGTCTCCACATGCATTGCATGGCAAACACTTTTGAGGGGCCTTACTATGTTTTTTTTCCCTTTTAGAAACATCATTTTATTTAACCCTTTCTGATTTGGGGGGTGGGTGGGGGGAATTGGACAAAAGGAGTCGATGCTAATTAATGTTGTTAATCTTGTTCTTCTTGTTAATCAGGCTGAAGGGGCTGCTTGCCATTCAAGTTTTTCTTGGTAATCAGACTAACAAGAGTTGGTTGTACAGTAGGTATCATCATCTTAGGGGCAGGATAGCTCAGTGGTTAGAGCGCCAGACTCATGATTGAAAGGTTGTGGGTTCGAATCCCTGCAGGAGCGGCTGGAGGATTTTCTCCAGGGTCGACTTTCTGTGCTGACTCTTATTTCGGTATTCGTTCCACCCCTGTGTTACCGCAGTAGCATGTAAAAGATCCCTGTCATTCTACCAGAAGTGCAGGTGGCAGGTTACAGCTAAACACGCATACACCTTACGTATGTGGCTTTGCATGAAGAGACATAGTGCATGGCTGTATGGTGTACCTAGAACGTGTGTCGAGATGGCAGCAGTTTCATGTGGCACCAGCCATGCCAGCGCTTAAGTACACCACTTCGGTGGATATTCCAAGAAAAAATGCGCTATAAAAAACTAGTCACTCATGTAGAATCACATGCGAGCGCAGTGAGTCTGCTCAAGAGAGCGGAGAATAAGCGATCATCAATCTGTCAATCGTCTTGTTACAATCAGTCTGAAAGACTTGTTAATTGGACTAAAGGAGCTGATGTTTGAATTGTTGATCTTGTTGTCATTGTTTGTCAGACTGAAAGGAATGGATGTTGCAGTTTTTAGAAGGAGAGCTGTGCTGAGTGTGTGCTTGCCTTGTTGCAGTGGCGTCCCTCTTGTTTGGCACAGCAGAGGCAGCAGTGAAGCACCTGTTTACACGCAGCACCCACAAGATGTTTGGCTACACATCCTTAGTGGTGGCCCTTCTCTTCTACTTTTTCTTTGTCTGTTGGTCGTGTGGTACCTCTGTGGCCAGTGGTATCCTTGTGCCCATGCTGTAAGTGTGTGTGTGTGCTGTGTGTGTGTGTGTGTGTGTGTGTGAGTGTGAGTGTGTGTGTGTGTGTGTGTGTGTGTGCACTCTGTGTGTGTGTGTGTGTGTGTGTGTGTATGTGTGTGTGTGTGTGTGTGTGTGTGTGTGTGTGTGTGTGCACGTTGTGTGTGTGTGTGTGTGTGTGTGTGTGTGTGTGTGCGTGCGTGCGTGCATGCGTGCGTGTGTGTGTGCACGCTCTGTGTGTGTGTGTGTGTGTGTATGTCTGTGTGCTGTGTGTGTGTGTGTGTGTGTGTGTGTGTGTGTGTGTGTGTGTGTGTGTGTGTGCGTGCGTGCGTGCGTGCGTGCGTGCGTGCGTGCGTGCCTGCATGCGTGTGTGTGTGCACGCTCTGTGTGTGTGTGTGTGTGTATGTCTGTGTGCTGTGTGTGTGTGTGTGTGTGTGTGTGTGTGTGTGTGTGTGTGTGTGTGTGTGTGTGTGCTGTGTGTGTGTGTGTGTGCTGTGTGTGTGTGTGTGTGTGTGTGTGTGTGTGCATGCGTGCATGCATGCACTCTGTGTGTGTGTGTGTGTGTGTGTGTGTGTGTGTGTGTGTGTGTGTGTGTGTGTCTGTCTGTGCGCGTGCATGTGTGCATGTGTTCATAGGTTGGTCAGCTGTCCCTTTTTGGCAGCAATCTGTTGGAGGGAAAGTTGGTTTGCCTTAATTACCTGGGAAAGGCTTTTCAGCTTTAGTGCTATATCCAGTCTTATGCATCATGTTTAAGTGTTGTCTTTTTTTACCTTGTAGTGGGAGTGTCTGGTAAACTTGCCCACATTTTACATACCTTTCCTCGATGTCTGTCTGCCAGGCAAGCTTTTTTTGTGTACTGCAAGAAGTACCTGGATCCAACATGCTTTTTTGTCCTTGCCAAAGGGACTGGACACTCAGTCCAGTTTCCCCACCACACTAGAAGGCAAAATACAGTGCTGAGCCTGGATTGAATACAAGGCCTCAGTGACCATGAAAAGATAGACAGTGACTGTCAGTCTGAGAATCCTAAGGTAGACAGTGACTGTCAGTCTGAGAATCCTAAGGTAGACAGTGACTGCCAGTCTGAGAATCCTAAGATAGACACTGACTTCAATCTGAGAATCCTAAGGTAGACGGTGACTGTCAGTCTGAGAATCATAAGGTAGACACTGATGAACAGTCTGAGAATCCTAAGGTAGACAGTGACTGTCAATCTGAGAATCCTAAGGTAGACATTGACTGTCAGCCTGAGAATCCTAAGGCTGACACTGACTTCAGTCTGAGAATCCTATGGTTTACAATGACTGTCAGACTGAGAATTCTAAGGTTGATACTGACTTCAGTCTGAGAATCCTAAGATAGTGACTTGTCACACTGAGAATCCTAAGGTAGATGGTGACTGTCAGTCTGAGAATCCTAAGACAGACACTGACTTCAGTCTGAGAATCCTAAGTTAGACACTGTCAATCTGAGAATCCTAAGGTTTACAGTGACTGTCAGTCTGAGAATCCTGAGTTAGACACTGACTGTCAGTCTGAGAATCCTAAGTTAGACACTGACTGTCAGTCTGAGAATCCTAAGGTTTACAGGGACTGCCAGTCTGAGAATTCTAAGATAGACACTGTCTTCATTCTGAGAATCCCAAGTTAGACACTGACTGTCAGTCTGAGAATCCTAAGATTTACAGTGACTGTCAGTCTGAGAATCCTAAGGTAGACACTGACTGTCAGTCTGAGAATTATAAGGTTTACAATGATTGTCAGTCTGAGGATTCTAAGGTAGTCATTGACTTCAGTCTGAGAATCTTAAGGTAGACAATGACTGTCAATCTGAGAATCCTGACCAGTGACTGTCAGTCTGAGAATGCCAAGGTAGACACCAATGACTGTCAGTCAGAATGCCAAGGTGGACTGTCAATGTGTTAGTCTGAGGATACTGAAGACATGACCACTTTTCCTGTCTATCAAATGCCCATGCTGTATGCGTGATGAAGGGGATAGGGGCATGGGGGTGTGGGGTGGGTCTTTTCTTTATTCATTGTTCATATTGTACACTATGTTGAATGGAGTTGGGGGGAGGCTGTCTTATCTTTAGTTGGTCATGCAGCACACTTGTGTGGAGGTGGAGGTTAAGGGGATGGGGTGGGGGTGGGGGGGGGGCTGCTTTGTGGAAAGGACAGCATATCCTTTAGTTTTAATATAGATGAATATATTCTGAAGTAATATGCTGTTGCTGCAGATTAATCAACAGTCTCGACATACATGCAAACATTATTAATGAAGTCACAGTTAGCAGTTTTCTGTACATATAATGGTTTGCTGGACTGTCAGGACGCTCAGTGCAACCAGAATTGTTGTAAATGCTATCTTTTTGTGTGTGGGTTGCACTCACAGCAGGGGAAAAAAGACTGTAAAAAAGAAAAGAAAAGCAGGTCATGTTGTGGGAAAGCCACTTGATAGTTTTAAGACTTTACACGAAAAGAGACTGTACAGAAAACTAAGGCAAATATTAAACGCCCCTACACATCCACTGAGACACTCCTTTGATAGCAGACGTAGCAACAGGATTGGAAGATTTTTACTTCCGAGAACAAATACAAACCTTTAAAAAGCCTCCTTTTTACCCTTGGCTCTGTCAGTTTTTAATGAAAATTATACCAGTCATTAACTGAGTGTGCACATGCGTCAAGACATCTGTTTATAACGGAGGGTTGGGGATGTGTCAACCTAATGATTTTTATTTCATTTGAGAGTTTTTACATTTTGGTTTGACACAGAAAGCATTATTCTAGGTAATTTTGGGTTTGCTATAACTAAGTATTAGTGTATGCAGATTGAGAGAAAGGGGGCGTATGTCTAAGAGTGTGTATGTGCATGTAGTTCATGATTTAGAATTATTGAGATATGTTCTTCGTTGTACGATCGAACGACAGCTTTCATTTCCCACTGGGATCAATAAAGTATATTTTGATTATTATTGTTATTGTTGTTAAATTTGGTTGTGTCTTGAGCTGGAGTTTTTGTTCCAACAGTTTGATTGGGAGTCTGTATGGGCGCATGATAGGGCTGGTCATGGTGTCGTTTTGTGGAGTTAACATTGGAGACAACTACTGGAAGTGGATGGACCCGGGCGCCTTTGCTCTGATTGGTGCAGCCTCCTTTATGGGTGGGGTCACGCGTCTCACCATGACTGTCACTGTTATTATGGTCAGTGCTTTTCTGCCATTATTATTGATGTTGCGGTGTTGTTCCTGGCCGTTATCATTGATGTTGAGGTGTTGTTCCTGGCCATTATCATTGATGTTGAGGTGTTGTTACCTGCCATTATCATTGATGTTGAGGTGTTGTTACCTGCCATTATCATTGATTTTGAGGTGTTGTTATCTGCCATCATTATTGATGTTGAGGTGTTGTTTGCCATTGTCATTGATGTTGAAATGCTGTTACCAGCCGTTATCATTGATGTTGAGGTGCTGTTACCTGTTACCTGCCATTATCATTGATATTGAGGTGTTGTTACCTGTCATTGTCACTGATGTTGAGATGCTGTTACCTGTCATGGTCACTGGTGTTGAGGTGTTGTTATCTGTCATCATTGATGTTGAGGTGATGTTACCTGCCATTATCAATGATGTTGAGGTGCTGTTACCTGCCATTATCAGAGATGTTGAGGTGCTGTTACCTGTCATTGTTGATGTTGAGGTGTTGTTACCTGGCATCCTTGATGCTGAGGTGTTGTTGCTTGCCATCATTGATACTGAAGTGCTGTTACCTGTCATTGTTATCGATGTTGAGGTGTTGTTACCTGTCATTGATGTTGCGGTGTTATCACTTGTCATGATGCGTCATGATAATAGTGATGCAGGTGGAGCATACAGGTGCTGTTTACCTGTCATGGTGAGTGTCATGAACAGTGATAGGCCCTTTGCGTGTTCATTTTCCAGGTGGAGCTGAGCAAGGACTTGCAGGTGTTATCACCTGTCACTGTCACTGGTGTTGATGTGTAGTTTTTACCTGTCAGTATCATTGATGCTGAGGCGTTGTTGCCTGGCGTTTTGTGTATAATTGTGTCTACCTCATCATGTGTTATGATCACTGACCGACACTTGGGTTGCACGGGTTGCAGATGGAGCTCACCAATGACGTTCAGGTGTTGTTGCCTGTCATGGTGTCTGTGATGGTGGCCAAGTGGGTAGGGGACTTCTTCACCCACCCTGTCTTCCACGCTCAGCTGGAGATGAAGTGTATACCTTTCCTGGAGTCCGAACCCAGGGTCACTATCATGGGGAAAAAGTCAGTGTTCATTCAGCCATCACAAGTCAAACCCTGCCTGCCCCCCCTCCTCCTCCCCACCCTCTTCTGACAATGTCCCATCTCCCTCCTTCCCTTTGGTGTGTGTGTGTGTGTGTGTGTGTGTGTGTGTGTGTGTGTGTGTGTGTGTGTGTGTGTGTGTGTGTGTGTGTGTGAGTGTGTGTGTGTGAGTGTGTGTGTGTGTGTGTGTGTGTGTGTGTGTGTGTGTGTGTGTGTGTTGTGTGTGTGTGTGTGTGTGTGTGTGTGTGTGTGTGTGTGTGTGTGTGTGTGTGTGTGTGTGTGTGTGTGTGAGAGAGAGAGAGAGAGAGAGAGAGAGAGAGAGAGAGAGAGAGAGAGAGAGAGAGATGGATGGACTGACAGACAGACAGACAGACAGAGAGATCAGGATGGTGATAAGGAGAGAAGAAAAACAATACAATATTCACAATGCAGTGCTCAGAGAGGTAAACAGATACACACACATACACACACACACACACACACACATACATGCTTGCGCACATGCAGGATCACACCTTATTTTCCTTTCCTAAAGTCTCTCATATTATTAATTTAAAAAAAGTTGTGTCAATGGAGATGATTGTTTTGTGTGCTATTGAAAACATGAGAAATCACTCCATTGTTACACATATTTCTCATCCACTCTCCCTCCACCCCCACCCCCCTCTCTCTCTCTCTTCCCCTCTTTCTCTCTTTGTCTCCATATTTGTCTCTGTTTCTCTCTGTCTTAAAAGACATGTTAAAACTATGTTTATATTCCCAAATTGGTTAAGTTTAATCAGCTACTTCCATTTAGTTTTCATTTTGCAGTCTTTTTTTCTATTTTTTTGCTACCCTCCCCCACCCCCTATGATCTGTTGTATGTGTGTGCGTGTGTGCGTGTGTGTGTGTGTGTGTGCGTGTGTGCGTGTGTGTGTGTGTGTGTGTGTGTGTGTGTGTGTGTGTGTGTGTGTGTGTGTGTGTGAGAGAGAGAGAGAGAGAGAGTGTGTGTGTGTGTGTGTGTGTGTGTGAGAGAGAGAGAGAGAGAGAGAGAGCGAGAGAGTGTGTGTGTGTGTGTGTGTGTGTGTGTGAGAGAGAGAGAGAGAGAGAGAGAGTGTGTGTGTGTGTGTGTGTGTGTGTGTGTGTGTGTGTGTGTGTGTGTTGTTTTGTTTTGATTGTTAACTTAGTTCTGTTGTACTGTTTAGTTATGTTGTAATTGCAACAAAGACATGATTCCTGAAAGGCATTTGTGCCTAAACTTTGTGTAACAAATCTAAAACAGAATGAAGCCAGGAATCAACACACAGAACCAACACACATGCAAAATCAACATGCAGAATCAAACATGCAGAATCATCACACAAGGAAGTTAATTAGCACTTAAAGTACATAACACAAGTACAACAACAGAGACCCAAGTCACCTACGGTAACTCTCACCTGGCATGCGTGTAAATACAAGGGACATAAACTCCACCAGAGGTACATCCTCAGTGGAGTTTACATTCCACCTGAGGTACATCCTCCACCTCTGGTGAAATTTATGTAAACTCCACCAGAAGTACATCCTCAGTGAGGATGTACCTCTGGTGGAGTTTATGCACTTTGTATTGACACATATTCCATGTGAGAGCTACCATAGGTGACTCGGGTCTTTGTTGTTGTACTTGTATTACATATTTTGAGTGCTAATTAACTCACTTGTTCACTCTTTCAGTCAGTCATTCTCTCTCTCTCTCTCTCTCTCTCTCTCTCTCTCTCTCTCTCTCTCTCTCTCTCTCTCTCTCTCTTTTACTCTCCTAGCTTCCATTCCTCTCTTTGTGTCTATCTGAAACATTTTATGCATTGTGCTAGAGCCAGAATCCTTGGATGTCAGGTGCTTCATTTTTCCGTTTAAAATCTGTGCGTGTGTTGCCAGTGTGAGGCTGGAGTTGTACTGCGTTCGGGATGTGATGTCTTCACCTGTGGACACAGTGCTGGAGATTGAGAAAGTCCAGCACCTGGCTGAACTGTTGCTGTGCACGTCGCATGGTGGTTTCCCTGTGGTCAGAAAGACAGCCTCCGGGCACCATGTCTTCGTCGGCCTTATCACCAGGTTTGTGTGAGTTGTGTTGGTAATATCACCAGATGTATGTGTGTTGTGTTGGTAATAACACCAGATGTATGTGTGTTGTGTTGGTAATAACACCAGATGTATGTGGGTTGTGTTGGTAATAACACCAGATGTATGTGGGTTGTGTTGGCAATAACACCAGATGTATGTGGGTTGTGTTGGTAATAATACCAGATGTATGTGGGTTGTGTTGGTAATAACACCAGATGTATGTGGGTTGGTAATAACAAAAAATAGTCTCACTGTGCTTTGCTATAAAACTAGCCTACAAAAATGAAATCTTATGGCCAGCCTGCAAATACTATGAGAATAGTGTTACTCTTATTAGAGAGAATTGATAGTGAGACCTATATAAAATCATCACATTCAGAATGCAAATATGTGAACAGCAACAACTAAATCAAGTTGTTCAGCATAGTAGATCACTCCAGGAAACCAAAGTGCACTTACAAAAGGATACAACAAAGATGAAACGTTTGAAGCCACAGGCCATTGTTTTGTTTTTTAAACAAATTTTAAAACAGTGAACAGGTGCAAGTGTGTGTGCTGAAAACAGTGTGAACAAGTGTAAATATGTGTGTGCTGAAAACAGTGTGAACAGGTGTGAGTGTGTGTGCTGAAAACAAAGTGAACATGTGTAAGTGTGCATGCTGAAAGCAGTGTGAACAGGTGCAAGTGTGTGTGCTGAAAGCAATGTGAACAGGTGCAAGTGTGCGTGCTGAAAGCAATGTGAACAGGTGTAAGTTTGTGTGCTGAAAACAATATGAACAGGCGCAAGTGTGTGCTGAAAACAGTGTGACCAGGTGTAAGCATGTGTGTGTGTGCTGAGAGCAGGGTGAACATTTGTAAGTGTATGTGTTGAAAGCAGTGTGAACAGGTGCAAATGTGTGTGCTGAAAACAGTGTCAACAGCTTAAGTGTGTGCTGAAAGCAGTGTGAACAGGTGCAAGTGCATGTGCTGAAAGCAGTGTGAATAGGTGTAAGTGTGGGCATGCTGAAAGCAGTGTGAACAGGTGTAGGTTTGTGTGCTGAAAACAGTGTGAACAGGTGCAAGTGTGTTGTGCTGAAAAGAGTGTCAACAGGTGCAAATGTGTGTGCTGAAAACAGTGTCAACAGGTGTAAGTGTGTGTGTGTGCTGAAAGCAGTGTGAACAGGTGCAAGTGTGTGTGCTGAAAGCAGTTTGAACAGGTGCAGATGTGTGAGCTGAAAACCGTGTGAACAGGTGGAAGTGTGTGCTGTGTTTAGGATAGAACTGGTGGTGCTACTGATGAAGGAAGACCTGTTCACTGACGATTGCCAGAGACAGACATCCAGGCTGCCGGAGCAAGAGGTCCACTGGGTGGACTATGAGGAGGTACGCTTTCAGACGGGGCTTGGAGTCTGCTTTCCATGCAAGGGGGTTACAGTGCAGCACAGGTTGTTGCTGATCAGTTTTATATAGTACTATTCTCTGCTCTTCAGCAGACTGGTATTTTGCCGTGCAAGGTGATAGTCCTCATTTCTCATTGCTTTGTAGGTTTGCCTTCCGCAAAACAAGGTGATAGTCCTCATTTCTCATTGCTTTGTAGGTTTGCCTTCCGCAAAACAAGGTGATAGTCCTCATTTCTCATTGCTTTGTAGGTTTGCCTGCTGCAAAACCAGGTGATAGTCCTCATTTCTCATTGCTTTGTAGGTTTGCCTTCCGCAAAACAAGGTGATAGTCCTCATTTCTCATTGCTTTGTAGGTTTGCCTGCTGCAAAACCAGGTGATAGTCCTCATTTCTCATTGCTTTGTAGGTTTGCCTTCCACAAAACAAGGGTTACTTTGTGAGTGATGGGAGTCTTACCAGCATGTCTTTTCCAAACAGCTGCTGGTTGACAAGCTGGCCCGCCCAGAACGAAAAACGGAGACACTGGAGCGCTATCTGTATCAGCAGGTCTATTGGAACAAGTATCTGGATTTGGTAAGACATTTAGCATTCACTTGTTCTTTAAAGGGGACCCCTAAGTGAAAAAGCATTACTGGTCCTGTCAATAGGAATGGAATTAAAAAACCCAAAACACTCAGTGCAGTTTTTCATGCAGTTTATGGTCCAGTGTGTTAAAAATCAGCCGTTAAAATTTCAAAAATACAGCTGTGAATGCTGTCATTTTTTGTTTGTCACTTTTGTGTCTTTGCCATCATGAACAAGGCTGACATGTATGGTGGTGTTATTTGTTTGTCACTTTTGTGTCTTTGCCATCATGAACAAGGCTGACATGTATGGTGGTGTTATTTGTTTGTCACTTTTGTGTCTTTGCCATCATGAACAAGGCTGACATGTATGGTGGTGTTATTTGTTTGTCACTTTTGTGTCTTTGCCATCATGAACAAGGCTGACATGTATGGTGGTGTTATTTGTTTGTCACTTTTGTGTCTTTGCCATCATGAACAAGGCTGACATGTATGGTGGTGTTATTTGTTTGTCACTTTTGTGTCTTTGCCATCATGAACAAGGCTGACATGTATGGTGGTGTTATTTGTTTGTCACTTTTGTGTCTTTGCCATCATGAACAAGGCTGACATGTATGGTGGTGTTATTTGTTTGTCACTTTTGTGTCTTTGCCATCATGAACAAGGCTGACATGTATGGTGGTGTTATTTGTTGCATTGGAAGTAAACCTTCTCTCCTCTTAACTGATAAAGAGGGGATCAACATGGCTGTCAACTGAGGAACGCCAAATGCAAGCAAAGAGTTCATCTGTTGCCTGAATATTGTACCTCTGTTGTGTGAATATAGCATAGCTGTTGCATGACTTGTGCATCTGTTGCAGGACTGTTGTACGTTTGTCACATGAATATGGTGCAACAGTTGCATCAATATAATACATTGGTTGCATACCTATTGTACATTGGTTGCATAAATATTGGTAGAACAGCTATTTAAGTCTGCAAATGGAAATAGTTGCACATTTTATATATATATTTTTTTCTGGCCAGCTTGCATCTTCACTTGGGATCTCCTTTAACTACATGCAAACCTCACTGTTTTTCTGGCTTAGGAATGCTGGGGT
>CAUZXP010000141.1:34506-53770 GCA_963584105.1 Alviniconcha strummeri
TGTGTGTGTGTGTGTGTGTGTCAGTAGTGTGTAGTGTGTGTGGTGTCGTGTGTGTGTGTGTGTGTGTGTGTGTGTGTGTGTGTGTGTGTCACTGTGTGTGTGTGTGTGTGTGTGTGTGTGTGTGTGTGTGTGAGTGTGTGTGTGTGTGTGTGTGTGTGTGTGTGTGTGTGTGTGTGTGTGTGTGTGTGTGTGTGCAGTGTGTGTGTGTGTGCAGTGTGTGTGTGTGTGTGTGTGTGTGTGTGTGTGTGTGTGTGTGTGTGTGTGTGTGTGTGTGTGTGTGTGTGTGTGTGTGTGTGTGTGTGTGTGTGTGTGACTGAGTGTCAGTGTGTGCATGCGTGTGTTACTGCCGTGTGTCACTGTCTGTGCGTGTGTGTGTGTGTGAGTGTGTGTGTGTGTGTGTGTGTGTGTGTGTGTGTGTGTGTGTGTGTGTGTGTGTGTGTGTGTCTGTGTGTGTGTGCGGTGTGTGTGTGTGTGTGTCAGTGTGTGTGTGTGTGTGTGTGTGTGTGTGTGTGTGTGTGTGTGTGTGTGTGTGTGTGTGTGTGTGAGTGAGTGTAGTGTCAGCCGTGTGTGTTAGTGTAGTGTGTAAGTGTGTAAGTGCGTGTCAGCGGTGTGTGTGTGTGTGTGTGTGTGTGTGTGTGTGTGTGTGTGTGTGTGTGTGTGTGTGTGTGTGTGTGTGTGTGTGTGTGTGTGTGTCAGTGTGTGTGTGTGTGTTACCGGTAACACTGACATACACCGTGGCAGTTGCAATCATTCTCCCACTACTTGTTCCGGAAAGCCCTCACCCCTGCCGCCTGTGCCGGGACTTCTACGTCTCAGTATAAAGAAGCTGGTCGCCTACAGACAAGAAGAAGAAGAAGCTGTTCTACTGCAGCGTATAATGGTGAGCTGGAACCATGCCTCGGGTCAAGGGTCAGGTGCTGTGGAACACATCAAGGAAGACAACTCTCCAGACGGCCTAATGAACATGGCCGATGACATAGTGCACACACCACAGGTGCAAGTTAAAACAACGCAACAGCAGCAAAATACTTGAACTGTCTGTTACAGAGACGATAAAGGTAACTACCATTTAAGGCAATTGTTTTAAAATTCGGATTTGTTTTTACGCTACTTATTTTCAAATTGTAACTAATGTAACTGTAAGTGTAATGAAACTTGAAATTGAATGCAATCCTTTTTAAAATGTTATGTTTAGTTTCATGTGATGGATGATCGTCACTCATTGCAAAGTTTTGTAGCTTTGTTCACTTCGGTGAAACAGAGATTAGACCCCACCTTGGCTTGTTTGATCTGTGTTATTATTCGTGCAACTACAAGCCACTAATCAAATAAAATTAATATGATATTGATTTTTTTTTTTTTTTCTGCAGGGGTGTCGGCTTAAGTATGGACAACCAGAATGAGATACACACCAGAAAACACAAGCAAGGTAATTATACCTGTGTGTAACTGTAATATATAATATATATTGTAATTTATATAATACACAGCTTGTTCTTGATGTTTTCCATTTTGTGCTGCTGTCTTCCTCCACTTCAGGTCTGTGTTTGTTGTCTGTTTAAGTTGTGTGTAAAATTGATTAAGTTTTGTATAAACTTTGCTGTTGTACTTGTGATACATATTCAGAGTGCTGATTAACTTCCTTGTGTGTGTGTGTGTGTGTGTGCTTGCGTGTGTACGAGCATTGGCCATTGCACACATCATGTTCATGCATACACTTAGAATAATCTCTTCAGACAAGATTTTGCACAAGTGTGATAAATTATATACTTTAATTATTAATATGATTACCACTGTTTACACAGTAGCTTGAGAATGGCATTTTTGATCTTACAAATCTTCAAGTTCAACAACAGCAAGAAGAAAAACAATGAAATAAAATGAAATAATACTGGTGCATAATTCTATATTGTGTGTGTGTGTGCGTGTGTGTGCGTGTGTGCGCGCGCGCGCTCTTCCTGACATGCAGGACTCGGGGTGAGCATGCAGATGTGTGTTTGTGTGTGCGTGCTTGGGGGTGCATGTGTGTGTGTGTGTCCCAACAGCTTTGCTGATTGGGGAGTGGGGGGGGGGGGGGGGGGGGGGGCTGTTTATGTTGGTGAGTGTTGTTTGTGTTGGTGAGTGCTGTTTGTGTTGTTTGTGTGTGTGTTAGTGTGTTTGTAAAGTGGTAATAATAGGAATAACCTAGGAAGAAACAATAAAGGAATGGGATGGGGTAGCAAGGGCAAAGATAGATAGCATGATAGAGAAAGGGTAATGGGAGTGGGTGAGTGTATTGTGTGTGTGTGTGTGTGTGTGTGTGTGTGTGTGTGTGGTGGGGGGGGGGGGACAACTCAGAAGCCAAGATGAACTCTTTGTGAAGAGTTTATTTGGTCTTACAGTTCATGTTTTTTATTCATCCAGTTTTAGTCACCTGGTATTTTAAGAGTCATTGTGTCAGCTGTGTTTTTACCCATGTTCAGTTGTAAAAAAATAACCCCCCAAGGAAGGCAGTCAGGACAGTTTGGGAATTTTATGCCAACTTGTTGTTTTTCTTTGATTTTTTTATATATTTTTTTTTCCTTTCTTTTTCTAAAGTAAAACTCCCCTGACAAAATCAAAGGAAAATAACAAGCTGGCATAAAATTCCCAAATTTTTAGCAAGTGCCTTCCTTGGGGGGTATTTTTTACAACTGAATGTGGCCTTGTGGGTCAAAACACAGCTCAAGCAACATCAGAACATGTCATAATATATTATATATTATATAAAATATAATTATGCACATGCCAAACTCAGAGTCACTTAACAATACCTCCAAAATCTAGCAAAACTGGACTTTAAAGAGGGGTGGTCTTGGTGAAGGATTAAATTAGATCTCAGTCAACTATGAACAGAAATATTTTTGAACAAATTGGTTTTTAATAACAATAGGGGGTTGGTCTCTCACCAGGTTGGCCATTTGGTACCACATCAGTGAAATTATGTTAAAGTCATGATTGTCATTTTGTCTACACGTATGCTGTGGGTGAGAAGAAATATAGGTAGGGTGTTGTCTAAATTTGCATTACTTGTATTTTATTGATCATATTTTGTTTTGTGTAGCCGTGAGTGCAGCGAAGGAGAGAATAGCTCTGTTCAAGGCAGCATGGTCACCAGGGAAACGTGAGAAAGCTAAGACTGACATCTGCAAGATCTTCACCTGTTCTGAGAACCACGTACTGTGCCAACCGGTGGAACCCATCACGTGTGAGTACAGATGCAGGCACTCTGGTGTGTCAACACTGTACATGTGTGAACTTGTCTACCCCTGTACCAGGTTGTCTGTCTGTAAGAAGTTTCTTTCGCTGACTAATGTCTGTTAAATGTGTTGTGCTTTTTTGTGTTGATCAATCTTTGTTGTTGTTGTGTGCATGTGTGTGTGTGTGTGTGTGTGTGTGTGTGTGTGTGTGTGTGTGTGTGTGTGTGTGTGTGTGTGTTTTGCTTGAATATAATACATGCATGCATATAATATAAAAATTATACTATATTATACATTTGCATGTGATACGTACACTGTGCATGTGAGCAAACATGAATGCATATATGTTACTGTTGTTAACGAGCATGAACATCGTGAATGTCCAGGAGCATGCCATGAAGTAAGTGAACAAACACATCCCCTGTTGTCACAGTCCATCTTCACAAACTGCTTTCCAAACGTTCCTGGCAGGTGAGTGTGAGCGACGTCCAGTGGTGGAGCCAGAGACTGTTGACCTGTACAGCTACGGGGGCCCTCTGGAGCTTGTCATCCACCCCTCCTTGGATGGCAACCAGCCCTTCCTTGACTTGCTGCACCACTCACCCTTTCACCGCACCATCACGGGAATCTCCCTCGCTCTCACCGTCACCTTCGCCGACGTTGCAGCCTCTGCTGGGAACTTGGAGCTTCTGCGGCACTTGTTCACATCTTCGGACCCGTGTGTTCGGCAGTTTTACGTGGAGTTCTACTCCTATCGTGACCCAACGGCTTTGCTGAAACTGTTTGTGCATGCTTTGAACGGGGGTTGCTCGGATGTGGTGATGTTCTTGGTGGAGAAGTTCTGTGAGGAGTTGACGTCGGATCTGAAAGTGGCCATTCTGGAAGTGAGTCTGTGGCTGGCCACAACCGCCAAAAGTCTGGAGTTGTGTTTCCAGCAGCTGGTGCTGAAGTTTGGCGTGAACATCAGGAACAGTGGTAACATGTTTTGCCCTCTGCGCTTGACCTGTATGTATGACAATGGGGATGCTGCCGCTTTTCTGATCGACCATGGGGCTGATATGTATGCAGAGAATGCACATGGGTGCACTGTGGCCTACCATGCCTACAAATATGGGAGATACACATTTGGTATGGTTTTCATCTTATTTTAATTTTATGTTTTATCAGTAATTGTCTGTTTGGCATCATTTTGATATTACTAGGCTTTTTGAGTGATGCACATTTGATATGGATTTGATTTTTAAGATTTGTGTTTGATGTTATGTATTATATATTTTGCTTGTTTTTTTTTAAAATAATTATTTTATATTTAATTTGTATGCTATATGTAGGTAGCGGCAGCCAAAATTTCAGTTTCATAACAGCAGTTTAATTTATGCATTTTCAGACAGTCCATGTTGATACAAGAAAATGAAAAGAAAAAAGTAACAGTTTATCTTAATTAGTTCCAAAGATATAGCCATTCGAAAACACAGTTTTCTGCAACAATGAACAGTTTCTTACATTTTCACAAATTTACCCCCCTATAGTGGTTCACACGAACATGGGAGAATCCAAATACTTACACTTTTCAAAAGTATATATTGGTTGCACTTTGTCACAGCTAAATCATATGGTCAGCAAAGAAAGATGAAACAGAGGCAGAGGGCTGAAGTTGCTCCAAAAAGCAATTCTGAGCTTGCCGATTTGCATGAAAGAGCATTTTTGACACCACACAGTGGGTAAAATATGGCAATGACAGTTTTCCAATGGATTTCCAGGCAGGGTTTATCACAGTCTTTGCACTTATTTTTTTCTAAGCAGCACTCTTACTTTTAAAGTTACAGAGTCTTAAAGTTGGCAAAATCTTCAAGTTGCACAGTGGAAAAATCACAAATTTGTGGGTTGCCACCACACTTTAACTGGTAATAACTTGAAAACCACTACAGATACAGCAATAAAACTTGGCATGTACATTAAACTAAGTGTGAAGTACACTTGCAGCAGCATTTGCAGTTATTTTGAGAATGACAAATCTTAAAGCCTGCAAAAAACTTCACTTTTCATAGCAGAAAAAT
Organism: Alviniconcha strummeri; assembly: GCA_963584105.1. NCBI lineage: Eukaryota > Metazoa > Mollusca > Gastropoda > Provannidae > Alviniconcha > Alviniconcha strummeri. The sequence continues at coordinate 39,782 of CAUZXP010000141.1, forward strand.
CTGAAGGTTTTCACACTTTAACTCGTAATAACTTGAAAACCACTACAGATACAGCCATGAAACTATGCATGTAATTTAAGCTAAGTGTAAAGTACACTTGCAGCAGCATTTGCAGTTATTCTGAGAGTGATAGAGTCTTAAAGCCTGCAAAATCTTCACTTTTCACAGTGGAAAAAGGCCAAATCTGATGGGTTCCACACTTTAACTCGTAATAACTTGAAAACCACTACAGATACAGCCATGAAACTGTGCATGTACATTAAACTAAGTGAGAAGTACACTTGCAGCAGCATTTGCACTTATTTTGAGTGATAGAGTCTTAAAGTCGGCAAAACCTTCACTTTTCACAGCAGAAAAAGGACGTGTATGCTAAAGAAAACATGGTACAGCAGTATGACCTTTATCATCCATGAATATACAGGCCTACAAGGCTGTGATTTGGAGTCAGTTGACATGGTCTACAGGTGATTTTACTGTAAATAGCTTGGAATGCTTGATATCTGCCAAATAAATTCCTGGGAGATTCAACAAAGAACGAACATCCAGATGATGATGAAGGTGCAAGTTGCAGATTCTTGGCAAATATGACTGCGGAGGAGATTTCAGTGCAATCTTCAGAGCGTGGCCACCTGTACACAACAACTCCATCTTTACTGCCTGCCTTCTCCAAGAAATTGACTGTTGCCTCTTCCTCACTGATGACCCTAGTGACTTCGCCGATAAAGAAATCTTCTACATAGTAGACTGCCACGATGTCACCCTCCTGTTGAAATCTGAAGCTGGTCTCAAACTCAGGCTCATCAGGTTCTGATTCATCCTCTGGTTCAGAGTCAACATCTCCTGGGTCAGACTCCTCTTCCACTTGTTGACATCTCTGGTCATGAAGAGGCGGAAGTTCTGGAAGTGGCTCGCCTCCAAACAGCTCCTTCAGTCTGTTGACCAGACTCAGCAGGGGGCCTGTTACCATAAGAAGTGGTGACTTCTTCAGAACCATCTTCTGAAAGAGAAGCTCGGCTCTTAGTGCTGTCCTCAGACCTTCCTTGGTTCCGTAATGGTGAAGGAGACGATCCACATCACCTGATGCACAACAAGGTCCATGGTGTGGCCTGAGGTCCCACATGACAGATGCCACTTTCTGCCTCAACTTTTCTTCTGCAGCTTGCTCCTTCTCTCGAATGGCCTCCAACATGTCACGTTTTGTCGCCACTGCATTCCGCTGTAGCTGGATGTGCTTCTTGCGAAACGCCGCGGACTTCCTTGCAGACATCGTCAGCAGTTCTGCCTGTTCTTCAGCTGTCTTGCGACTGAACCACGCCGAAATCGATTTGTTGCGCTTCAACATTTGGACAGTGGAATGGTGGAACAGGCTGCAGCTTCTTCACTTGAAGAGTGAAAAATCCAAGTCTGCGAAGCAATTTTCAGCTACAAGGTTGGTAATATGCGAATGTGCCAGCTTGGTTCGCAGCTGTGGATCTTGGATGTTGTGGTATCTTCCTTTTGGCTCTGGCAAGAAATCAGCCAACTGTCTCTTAGTCACAGTCAACATGGCGGCACACATTTTCTCGAGGACACCTTTCACAGCTGCTTTCTTCTCATCACCAACTGCAACAGTGCAAGCAGAGATTGCAAAATGGCAGCATTGTGGGGAAAATTGATGCCCGGGAAGACAGCTTGCTTGGAGAACTGGAGTTGCGTCCTGTTGCCACTGATGCAGAGCTGTGTGCAATCTTTCTACATGCAGGTAGAAATCCAAGTAGTGCACTTGGCTGCCGAGAAGACTCCAGTAGGGACCTGAAAACAGAAGTTTACATAACATGTTAGGAAAAATAGCACAAAATGTATTTTTAATCTAAAGAAAGAAACAGTGAAGGATTGTAATCAATTTAAAAAGGTTAGCTGTTGTCATCCATTAAGCCTTAAAAATAAAAGGCCTTTTGGTAAAAAAAAAAAAAAAATTGAATTACCAGCACATTTTGATAATAAAAAGTAGTTTGGAGGCATTTGTCTTGTTTGGGTTTTTGTAAATTGTAGTGGAACATTATTCCTCTTTTACGCCATTTTGGTAATGATGACCATAAATCTGAAAGAAAAATCTTTTGTTAGCCTGCAGTACCAGGTGAGGCAATACCTGTGAGTCTAAAGTATATCAGACCAAGGGCTATGATGTGGCAGTCAGTGACTTCACTCCTGCAGTCAGCCAAGACGACCTCAGTCATTCTGTTCCGTTTGGCCATGTGGTTTTGAAGGCAGTCATCAATGTCTTGGCGATGGTAGTGCAGACTGGCAGCACCTTGAAAACAGTTGTTAGATCTGTTCTCACGAAAGCTTGTTATGTTCGATGGTTTCTCAACCATAAGGCAGTAGGCTTGCCAGGAATCTCTGCACCCATTTTTATCAATCAGCACGTGGACCCAGTGCACTGCAAGCCATGCGAATGTATCTGAAATGAACCTCATCAAAATTCTGAAGCTTACAGAAAGAAACAAAATTTCAAAATCTCTTCTCTCTGCAAACAAGTAAATGATGTATTTAATAAAAAAAAATTGCCATTGTGTGCATTTACCCCATTTACACTGAAACTCAGCAAATTTTACATCAGATTCAGATCCTTTTCTGTTGTTGTTGTTTATCTTATAATCCTATTTAACTTTAAGTCTTGAAGAACAAAACCTTTTTTCAGATGGAAGGCATTTACCAAGTAGAGCATGATTACAATCAATGTAATGTTCTGTAGTATTACATGCATACAATACTTTAACTTTGTTTTAAAAGTTACAATACCTGTATGCAAGGCATTCTGAAGGTCTGCTATAGCCAGCCTGGTTCTCTCTCCTGGCTTCATCCTCCTCAAACACAACCTTTCTCACCTCAGATGATAGGCACAGCAGGAAGTGAGCGTTGCAATGAAGAAAGTCCAGCCCTTCGTCTGTCTGCAGCAACACTTGACGTTCATGCTGCAAGCGTTGTGTGAATGACTTCATGACGGAAGCCCTGTCAGTCATGACAGCGGAAAGGCGGGACAACGTGTCCAGAAAATTCTGCTGGGCCTCATGCTCTGTGTGCAAGCCACTCAACTCCTCAAGCATCTGAAGGGTTACTTCCACAAGCGTTGTGGTGTCCTCCATAGCAAGTGAAGTGAATCCAAGGGAATGGGTCCCTGTAGTTGTTGTCACTGCCTGGGCAATGTATTTTTGACCACCTCTGCTTGTGCCGTCCACATGGAGATCATGAAAGTCTTCCTGAAGTAAGACCTCAGCGACATGAGCCTTGCTCATAACATGAGCCTGGTCGCTGATACGGAGGGCTGAATGTTGCGATGGAAGATCCCCATCCGGAACTCTTGCCCCAAGGACTTGTTGACAACTGTCTGTATCACAACACCACACCTGTGTGCTGGGACTTCCGATTCCCCAACAAGAGCCATTATACAGACTCTGGCCTCAGATGTGAAATGGCCATGCTCATCTTTAAGTCTGTAGATCTTCTGATTTTTACTGATCATCAGGTTTCTCAACCAGATCTTCAATTGCCTGCTCCAGCTGCGCCATCTTCAGTTCACTTGAGGCTCTGTGCCTGTTAAGTGTTTGCTTAGTGTTTGACACATGGGTCTGAAGCAGCTTCTTCTCTCTCCGGAGTCGTTTTATGGTAGACTCACAATGTCCTTGCTCATGCGCTCGGATAATAGATTCTTTCTTTTTCAGACATCTTTCTGTGCGTCTTAAGCGTTTGTAGTAGTTACTAGACTGAATTGTACTTATCTTCGTCTTTGCATCATCAAGCAATTTCTTTCTTTCTTCCAGAGAAGACTGGAGCTTTCTCATCAATTCCTGGCTCTGACTCACCTTTTCTTCACAGAGCAAAATGCTAGCAGATTTCTGTTTGCAAAGGTCACTCAGTACTCTGTTGGCTTCTTTCGTTGTCTTCAGTTCTTGTTCTTGCTCTTGGAGCTTTCTTCTCAAAGCAGCCATGGTCTTTTCTGCTGATGCAAGGGCCTGTTGATCTGCTGTCACTGTGTGCTGCTGTTTGGGTGTCAATTTTGCACTCAATGTCTCAGCACTTGATGCTGATGGTGGTGTAGAATTCGAACTTGTTGAAGCTTGCACAACTGAGATGGCAAATGGTGGTGACATCAGAAAGGACTGGTACACCTCAGCTCCTCCTGCTCGATATGAGTTGGAATGTAGCTTCTTGTTCTGCTTCAGCATCTTTTCCGTCGCCCGTTTTAGTACTTTTATGTCCACTGCAACTCCTGTGAGTTGAAACCACCAACGAGACATGTCTTCAAAACTACATTGGCGCTTTATCCTGAGGTGGTTTAGGTCTTTCAAAAGACCACAGGAGGGCTGTTCATAAGGTGTTACATGGTGTCCATCCAACAGTTCACTCAAGGAAACCTTCACCATAAATGAGCCAAGGTTTTCAGGACAAACAGAGCTGGCAAGAAAATCTGTAAATTCTCCAGTGTTTGACTTTGAGACTTTGGAGGCACACAGTTCTGCGTTCTGAAGTAAATACCGCAGACGAGAAAGCAACACTGTCTTGACCAGATCTGGCTTGAGAAGTTGCTGGAAGAATGAAGCAGTCTCATCCAAAGTCTTGGCTCCCTCATCTTTTAGGAGAAGCAGCTGCACCAACAGTTGGTTGTCAACATCAACCGGAGGAAGGTCTTGCCAGTGTCCTCTCCCAGTTGCCAGGAAAACAGCCTTCAATGTGGAAAACTGGTCATCATCTGGAGAAAAACACACACACAGTTTTGTTGTTGCTGTGCATCTTGATTGAGAGAGAATGATCTAGGGCCTACAGTAACAGTATAATAATCATTATCATTCAGGCCTTAACTCTTATCTGTTATGATTTTATCATATCACTTATCAGACTGGCTACCGTTAGCAAAGCAGAAATCCACTTTTAATTTTGAACTGGAAATGCTGGTCAACATCCTATTAAAGTTTGAGAATTCAATTACGATCGTTGAAAAACGAAAAATACTTTAATATTTAACAGAGTTCAAGTGCAGAAGTTATTACGAGGTCGACTGTGTTTTCTCAGCATCTTAGTTGCCTCCCCTGATGAAGAACTTCGATCATGAAAACAGCCATCGCCACGCAATTACGTCAAAGGTTCGTCCCCCAAAAATTATGCTGTTCCAGAAGACATCAGAGAATGTATTTCAATGACTATTTTTGTGAAACTTTGGCGTATTTGGGCAATATTTAGGAGAACAAGCGAGTGATCAACAACTTCCGGTTAGTTGTATTTGTAAACAAAGACAGAACTATGAGTCGGTCGAGAAAATCTTAAGATTTTAGGCAGTCCTGCAAGAATGAATCAAAATATCATATAAAAATGCTAAATTATGAGATAAGCTATCACCAAATGCAGTAAACTGAAGCCAGGTGAAGAGAATACTCACGAATCATGTGCCAAAACTCGGCAATCGAGTCACAGAAACTCCACGCGGTCGGTGTTTGTGTGTGTGTATCACTGTATGTGTGTTTGTGTGTTATTTACTATTCAGACTTCCACATGTTAGGGGCAGTGTGTGTGTCATAAACCTTGCTCTTCTGCACTCAGTGCTTACACAACAGGGAGATTTGTCCCATTTGCTGCTACTGGGAAATAGCAGGGGGCACAGATTTTATAGAGAGTCAGACTCAAAGAGACAGATTACAGATTGGCTCCGGTGAGCTCTACAGGTGTCTATCTAGTTCAATGATCATGCTAGACATTTTTCAGATCAGTGTGACATCTATTAAGTGGCAAAAATGGTTCATGGAAACTGGTTGATAATCATTGTAACCAGTCATATACATGGCCGTGTATACTACAGGTATAACTAGAGCTCTGCTAAACACCCAGCTCCCTTCCCTGTCTAGAACACACACACACATGCACACACACACACACACGCATGCACACCCACATGCACGCATGCATGCACACACATACATCTGACAAATTGCAATTTTGTCATTTTTTAATTTTTGTTGTTGCTGTATATATATATATATTATGTATGTCTTAACCAGTAAAACACTGGAAATTACTGGTTAGCACAAACCCTTTAGTTTGATCTAAGTCAGGAATGTAAGTGTGATTTAACTAAGTAACTGTAGTGTAATTCACTTCAGTTACACACTCAGGAAAACCCATACGTAGTCCACCCTGTATCTCAGAATCAAAAGCTTCGCCAGTGTCGCCTTTGAAACAGCTGACGTGTGCTGCGCTTGCAGGTCTGCACCGAGTGCTGAGGACTATGCTGGACAAAGGGCTCCATGTGGAAGCTGTGATGGTGCAGGGCTCACACTTCCGCTACCCTCTCATGTACACCTTCCTCAACCACAGCGAACTGGACCTCGTGCGCCACCTGGTGAGCTGCGGGCATGACGTCAACTTACCCATCCGTATCCGCGTCGATGATCAGGACCGCTGCATCTCCCCACTCATGCATGCCCTTGTCTGCAAGTGAGTTGTTGTTGCTGCCGTTGTAATCATTGCCTCCTCTGCCTAAATAATTTGGTGCTGTAATTAATGTTCTTTAGTATTCAGGCTGACAAAAACCTGAGCAGTGTTTCTCGTTAAATGTTCACCCTGGTATAACTGTAATGGTTGACTGGGCATAAACACCAAGTTACGTACTTACAGTTTACTCTCCTTAAACGCCTGTGGAAGCTGCTTGTCCTCATTTGAGGCCCCCAAAAGGAGGCCAGGGATGTCTTATGTCCCCTTCCTGTTTGAAAGTTCATGTCTGTCATTTGATACAAATTCTGTTGCTTTTGTTGTCTTGTCTTTTTTCTACTATTGGTCCCCTCTCATTATTTTTTTCTAGAAAATTCTCCTGCATGTTTTGTTAAGACTATAAGAGGAAGGCTTTATATGCATGGCTCTTGTGGAGCAGCAAAAGTAAGTAAACATGGTGCTTAACGTCCACAGAAACCATAAGGCTTATTAGGGACGGGGAGAAGGGTGGTGGTGGTGGTGGAGGGGTACAGAGGTGGGGGGATAGGTAGATCATATACCTATTGCTACACTGTCACCACCAGAATGACTGCTGCATTAAGATGGGCAGTGATGAGAGCCATTTTAATGTTTCATTCATTGTGAGGGACAAAGTCAGAAGACAGTGTCCACAGACCACAACTTTTGAAGAGAAAGGAGAGCCGAAGCAGATTTGAACCGAGGTCCTTCTGCTTACCAGCCTAATGCCTTACCACAAGGCCAAACTGGCTCACTAAATTGTGGAGCAGCAAGGAGATGATAGTTTGTTGTTGGTATGTGTGGCTTGCTTCCAACAAGGCACAGGTATTTTGTATTGTAATAATAATAATTTTAACACTAATAATAATAATAATTGTGTAAAATATTAATTATAATAAATTCTATTTTTTATTGCTTCTCTCTGTTCATTTCTGAGAAGAAAGAATTACTGTTTTATTTTTAATTTTTATTAATCTGGTGTTCACAGATCAGACAGAATGTTACATGCTCTTTTAACAATTGACTGAGAGAGGTCACAGGTTGGGGCACAGGTGTTACTCTGAGTTTGACAGAAAGGCAGCTGTTTAGATACAAGTCTTCTTATGTATCAAGAAATTATATACTTGTACAGAATACAGAGTACATGATCTTTGTTGTCTATGTGTGTGGACATAGAAATTTGCCTATCGACTGCATAAAATTACAACATAATATGTAACTATTCACAGTGCGGTAAAAGAAAGTTTCACTCAGTTATTCATACATACCAGCAGCTCACTCAACACTATCAAACAAACACATATGCTCACATGAAGAAAAAAAATACACTAAAATCACAGGTAGCATGCTAAAAACAAGCCATTACAAAAAAAAAGCCTGAGTTTGAGACTAACTTCTGTTTGTCCTAAGGTAATCGTTCATCCTGCTTTTTATGTTATACAATGCAGCACAACTTTATTGCCAAGCAGCAACAAGAGCAAAGAAGGTATTGCTGTACATATATGTTGTGCTGTGCTTCCAGATGTTTGGATGGCGCCGCTTGGCTGATAGAGCAAGGTGCAGAGGTCAACAAGAGGTCGTTCCTCTCACAGCAGCTGGAAGACGAGTCGTGGACACCACTACACATGGCAGCCACCCTGGGCAATCTCTCCATTGTCAGGACACTGGTCCAGCACGGAGCGCAAATTGATGCCACAACAGCCACGGGGGAGACTGTGATGTCCTTGGCGCTTGACAAAGCCGGTTCGTGTTGCGAATCTCTCCACGTGGTCTCCTACTTGATCCAGGTCAACACCCCTCTCCAGTCAGTCCCTGGGATGAGCTTCCTGATCAAGCCCAAACTGGAAGAGGCCGTGGCCAACAACTGGACCATGCTGGATTTCGCTGTGTTCTCGGCCAACACGGCCGCGGTGGACGTTCTGCTGAGGAGCGGCCACTTCCCAGGGCGGGTGCCGAAGGTGTCGGAGTTCCTCCGTGCGGTGATGAGGCTGATGTCCAGTCAGCAGAGGAGGGCGATGAAACTGGTGGAGGACTTCGCTGCTCGGAAGGGAGCGCCGACATTGCAGTCGCTGTGCAAGGATAGCTTGCGCGCGGCATGCGGTCTGCGCTTGCTGCAGTACGTGGCCACCATTGTGATGCCTGGGCGTCTGCGCTCCTTTCTGCTCCTGGAGGATGTGCTGGGGCCTGTGGACAGAAGAGATGGAGTTGAACTAGAGGGCGAGTCACTTCCCAGTTGAAGCATTCAGTCATATTATACCAGCTGCCTTGTGTGAGTGTGTGTGTGTTTGTGTGTGTGTATGTTTGTGTGTGTGTGCTTGTGTGTGTGTGTGTGCGCTTGTGTGTGTGTGTGTGTGTGTGTGTGTGTGTGTGTGTGTGTGTGTGTGTGTGTGTGTGTGTGTGCATGTGTGCGTGTGTGTAGTTTTTATCTAAGTACATTTCATGCTGCTGAGGGGTCGGGGTAGGGGGAGGGGATGTAGAGTACTGCAATTAATTAATGACATGAAACTGTGACAGTGTGTAAAACATTCATTGACCAGTGCAAAGTGGGAGGGAGTCTGAGTGTGACTTAAGTCATTGCTAGGTATTTACAAGATTTAATTAATCTTTCGAAATACTTTAACCATAGTTTACTACAATAGTTTGGCACTGATATCAGCTTGGAATATTATGGGATGGTAAAATCCATTAAAAAGTATTTAATAAGAAAACATCTTCACCTCTGTGATAAACCTGGTTCAAATACAGCTGAAGCAAAGCCTTACTGAGTTCTGCAATCTTGAAAGAAAGGAACACGAGCACTCAGCCCCATAATTAATTTTCTGGCTTACTCATCTGCTGACCAGTTGCTGATTGACTAAGGGGTCAGCTGACTGAGCAAGAGTGGCTGATTAATTGACTTTCTAAACTTTTTTTCTTTTCTTTTTTTTCTTTAGGTTTTATCTTTGCATAATACTTATACAGATACATTGGTCATTGCATCATGAAAGAAAAAAATATTACTGTACTCAATACATTAATGAGATTTGATCATATTATGTGGCAATAAATAATGATGTTATGAATTAATGAGTGCTTGATACAGTGGCCACTCTCTACTAAAAATTATCATGTATGTCACTTAAACTGATTTCCATGCAAAGTACATATTCATCGGTCTTTTACTACATACTTTAGGTCTCTCAAGAAAGTGAGAGATTTTGATGTATTTATTCTGCATTATATATATATTTATAGTTTTACACGCAAAGAATGTGATATATGCAATAAATCAAAACCTGTATCACTATCAGTCTGTTGTTTTACTGTGGTAATGGTGGACAAGGATGAGAGTGCATGTGATTAACTGCCAGCTGAACACAGTTGTTACATTTGTCTTTAGATTTTTCTGGAGAATTTCTTCTTCTTCTCCATCTGCCTGCTATGTATTGCAAAAAGAAGAAAAAAAATGAGCTAAAAATAACTTGCCCCTTTACTAGACTGCTGCTATGCATCATCAAAGTTTCACTTCCCAGAGATAAACACTACCAAATAAAAATAATTAAAAAGAAAATTTCTGGAGAATTTTTTTCCCTTCTGCATCTGCCTGCTCTGTATTGCAAAAAGAAGGAGAAAAAAAAAGAGCTAAAAATAACTTGCCCCTTTACTAGGCTGCTGCTATGCAACATCAAAGTTTCACTTCCCAGAGATAAACACTACCAAATAAAAATAATTACAAAGAAAATTGGTGATAAAAATCATTTTTATTTTGTATTTCTTGTGTGAACTGTACTCAGAACTCGCTTTGTTCAACAGGTTTGATTTTTTTGACGTGTTGAACGAAGCAAGTTTTCACAAGGTGAATTCCTTTAATGCGTGCAAGCCCTGCAGTTTGTACAGAGGTTCAAACACAATCTGGCCCTTTGATTGCAGGGTGGTAGATAATTAGGGATGGATTAGAATTCACAGGGTGTGTCTGCTGGGCTGGCCACAAGGGTGCACTACATCACGCAAATTTTACCAGTTGAGGAAACATGGTCAATGATGTCCCTGTTTCTTTGTGCCAATATGTACATTATAGCGGGAAAATTACATGCTTATACCTGCAAATAGGGGTATGACATTCATGGACCCAACTAGATTGTTTGGTGTTTTTTGTTTTGTTTGTTTTGCTTGCTTGGTTTTTGTTGTATGGTTTTGTTATTTCGTGTTTGCATGTTAAAGTGGGTGATGGACTGAACCAAAGACTTGAGCTAGCATGAAAATATGGAAAATATGGAAATATTTCTAACTGCATGCTTCATTTGGTTGTTCTATCAATGTTTATGTAAGAAGAACTTTCTTCACTTTGAATGTGAGCTTTTGGGGGTTTGCCATGTGAGTTCGCTCTTTCGAATAAAGAGCAGAAAAAGTTGGCTCAGCAGTAATGTCATAGTTCAATATGTTTGCCAAAGATGCCAGCCTCATTTGTGACATCACTGATATATGCTGTTGGGCACAAATTGAAGGACTGGTGGTTGCTTTTATTTTTTTCTTGTTTGTAGTGGTAAATCTTTAGCAAGCAGAATGAGAAACTGAGTGAAAAAACTGCAGTGGGTCTGTTTTCTTTCTTTCAGTTCCATTCCTATGAATAGGGCTGTCATGTCATGCCTCTTCACTTCAGCTCTCCTCTAACACACACACTGAATGAACATGTCCATCTTCATGAGGCAGAGAATTCCAGACAAATGGAGGAGCTTTGGAAAAAGTATATTAAACTGGGTCACGTGTTTACACCAACTACTGATGAAAGTCAGCTGGCTCACATTTCAACCATTTGTTTAAATCAGTGGGTTCATTTACGTGGTTTTACTCACACACACTCATGCAAACACGCACTCAAGCGCAAGTGCACACACACACACACACACACACACACACACACACACACACACACACACACACACACACACACATATATGGACAGATTAACTTTCTTTTCTTTCATGTTGCTTAACGGCGGAGAAACAGCTCACGGCTTATTAGGGACAGGAGACAGATTAACACAAACGCCACTTTTAAACACCACGATTTGTAGTTACGACATCGAATTAAGGGACGTAATCGTGTTTACTTCCTCTGAAGATGTGACAATAGAGGTTGTTCCCCTTGGGCCTTTCATACCTCTCTCTCTCTCATTGCTGCGGTCTTTTTACATATTTTTTTTGGGGGGGGGGGGCGGAGGACCGGTCAAACAAAATGACGGTCTGACCGATCGCTGTTGTTGTTTTCCGGGGGGTGGGGAGGGGGGGTTGTTTGTTTATTTTTTTCCCCCGGTAAAATAATGCTGATCTTTAACTGGTAAAATAATGCTGATCTTTAACTGGTAAAATACCGGAAATTATCGGTTAACGCGGACCCTATTTAACATAATAATGAAAGCGCGCCTACGAAAGGGGAAGAACTAGATCTAGCTGCACCAGAGAGTAACGCACTCTTTTGGATGAACTAGATCTAGTATGTTGTGTGCTTCCCTCTGTATAGCTAGTGGGTAAACCAAGCCCTTTAAAACCTGGCCGCACACTAAAAAAGAAAAAAAGAAAAAGAAGAGGAAGAAAACTATTCCCTTCAGAGAGAACCTACTTGGAAGCATAAGGCCCTTTCTGGGTCCGATTCAGTCTTTATGCTAGGCACAATCAGTCTCATTGGAAGCCCCGGAAAGCAGGGGCGTATCACCATAGCGAAAAAAAAAAAACGACTGAACAAATGAAAAGACCAAGTCGTGACCTCTGGAACCTGCAGGGGAAGAGTGGGTGGGAGCTGCAGCAGTTTGGAGAGGAAGTGGACATAGGTACAGTTTCTTCACTTGATCGATTTTTCGTGTCCTGCTTTCAGGTCACACCTCGTCTCATAGTATTCCTTGGTTCTCTGTGTGTGTCTCTCTGTGTGTCTGTCTGTCTCTGTCAGTCTGTCTGTCTGTCTGTTTCTGTCTGTCTGTCTGTCTGTCTGTCTGTCTGTCTGTCTGTCTGTCTGTCTGTCTATGTCTGCCTGTCAGTCAGTCTGTCTGTCTGTCTGTCTCCCCCTCTCTCAGTCTGTCTATCTGTCTCTGTCTGTCTCTCTCTCTCTCTGTCTCTCTGTCTCTCTCTGTCTCTCTCTGTCTCTCTCTCTCTCTGTCTCTCTCCTCTCTCTCTCTCTCTCTCTCTCTCTCTCTCTCTCTCTCTCTCTCTCTCTCTCTCTCTCTCTCTCTATCTATCTATCTATCTATCTATCTCTCCAAGCGAATAAACTTGCGTGTGTTTCGTATATTATCAACTGTCCTGTGGTTACACAGAACAAATGAATAGTCTTGATTTTAGGGCCCATTGCTATTGTAAGTGCCTTGCTCTCTGTCTGTCTGTCTGTCTGTCTGTCTGTCTGTCTGCCTCTCTGTCTGTCTGTCTGTCTGTCTGTCTGTCTGTCTGTCTCTGTCTCTGTCTCTCTCTCTCTCTCTCTCTCTCTCTCTCTCTCTCTCTCTCTCTCTCTCTCTCTCTCTCTCTCCCCTTTTCTTCCTCTCTCCCCTGCCTCTGCCCCCTACTTTTACTGAATACGTAATACACTCTGAAGCAGTCAATTACCTTTATCTTTTTCCTATTATTGGCATTGCTTTTCTTCTGATCTATCACTCAAACAATCCGACTAAACTGGTTTCTCCATGGTGAAGTGATGCTTAATGTCCTCAGACGTCAGTTGACATATTAGGGACAAGTTGTGACCAATGCCGAAGCACGGTTCAATAAATCTTTACGTCCACGGAAACCAGAAGGCTCGTTAGGACGGACAGCCCAGGACGTCCACCTCGACTTTCACACAGCTCCTGAACTATGATGGTTTCTCATTCAATAAAAAAAAAAAAAAATGCGTTTTATACGCTCACCCGAACAGCAGCGACTTGTTACACATGTGTGTTAAGCCCGTTCTTAACTGGGCGAATGTTTGTTCGCCGAACATGCTTTGGACAGTTCGACGAACTATGATCCGTTTCTTAATTGAACTTTTAGTTCGCCGAACATGGTTCGGACAGTTCGACGAACTTTACTTCGTTCTCAGCTGGCTTGTAATGAGATGCAAGCTTCGGCCCGAACTTGCGGCAGACGCGCAGCAGACAGCATGATCGAAAATGTAGGCTAAAATAAAGTCAAGTCAGTGTACTTTAAATCATCCCTCACATGGTAATTCAACTAACTACTATCTCACTCTGGGTCCCCGAGACAAGGCTGCGCCTCCACAAGTCAACGAATAAACAAATTCCCTCCGAAGCGAGTGAAGAACCCAGCGACACCGTCATCCATTTTTCTTTTTATTTCTTCTTCATTTACAGGAGAGCTCTGCTCTCAGCCAATCAGAGGCAATGTTCGTCCAATAGGGCGAATGTTCCCAGAACAAGTTGAGCGAAGCTTTTTGGACCCCGAATATAGCTTCGACGAATACTTCCAACTAGGTTCGCGTAGAAAAGTTCGCCCAGTTAAAAACCAATTATGTTCGCCGAATACTTCCAACTAGGTTCGCGAACAAACATTC
>CAUZXP010000141.1:53970-61470 GCA_963584105.1 Alviniconcha strummeri
TCCGATCCAGCAGATGAACTGTTGCCTTCACCATAGTTGAGTTGTCCGATCCAGCAGATACCGAACTGTTGCCTTCACCATAGCCATGTTGATCGATCCAGCAGATACCTAACTGTTGCCTTCACCATAGTTGAGTTGTCCGATCCAGCAGATACCTAACTGTTGCCTTCACCATAGCCATGTTGACCGATCCAGCAGATACCGAACTGTTGCCTTCACCATAGCCATGTTGTCCGATCCAGCAGATACCTAACTGTTGCCTTCACCATAGTTGAGTTGTCCGATCCAGCAGATACCGAACTGTTGCCTTCACCATAGCCCTGTTGATCGATCCAGCAGATGCTGAACTGCATCCTGGGCATGGTGGACAAGACGAAGCGGGCGCTGGCTGTGCTGCAGGAGCGGAGTCTCCGGGACCGCGAGGAGCTGGCCGTGTGGATGAGGCGACAGGCCGAGGGCATGGACCAGGACGTCAAGAAGCACACCAACGACATGATGGCCTTCACCGTCCGGCAGACCGAGGACAGGGTGTCCGAGGTCCGCAGGCGAGCCGGTAAGGACCCGGGTTGGTTAGTTGGTTGGTTGGTTAGTTAGTTAGATAGTTGGTTAGTTGGTTGGTTTGTTAGTTCTTTCATCCAAGTCAACCACATAGGGTTATTTCAGGGCTAGGGGGTTGGTTGGTTGGTTGGTTGGTTAGTTAGTTAGTTAGTTATGTCATAGGGTTATATCAGGGCTAGGGGAGAGAGGAGAACAAAATCAGAAAAGTAACTTAGATCATCGGGGGAAAAGAGACTGAGATCATCGGGGGAAAAGAGACGTAGATCATCGGGGGAAAAGAGACTTAGATCATCGGGGGAAAAGAGACTGAGATCATCGGGGGAAAAAAAGACACTTAGATCATCGGGGGAAAAGTGACTTAGATCATCGGGGGAAAAGAGACTTAGACCATAGTGAAAAAAGTGACTTAGATTATCGGGGAAAAGAGACTTAGACCATCGTGAAAAAAGAGACTTAGACCATCGGGGAAAAAGACCTTCACGAGCCCTAGTGACGACTGACGGTCCGGCCCGCTCGGTTCCAGAAGAGGCGGTGAACGAGGTCAAGCGACAGGCGATGCTGGAGCTGCAAAAGGCGGTGGCGGCGGCGGAGAGCAAGGCGTCGGAGATGGTGATGTCGGAGCGCGTCAAGATGGAGCGCGTGCTGCAGCAGGCCCGGTCCCAGGCCCGCGAGGAGGTTCTGGGCGCCGTCAACCACCAAGAAGAATCAAGTGAGGTTAGCTAGCTCATTTCCACACATCCTCTTTCGGATAACGCTAGAGTGGGCTTTTTTCTTTCTTTTTCTTTTTAATGAAGGAGGCCGCGTGGCGGGGTAGTAAAGATGCTCGATTTCAGGGTCGAGAAGGTTCGAATCCACGCTCAGGGAATTATGAAGGAGGCCGCGTGACTGAGTGGTAAAGATCCTGGATTTTAGGATCGAGAAGATCCAGGCTCTGGGAATTACCATCTTCATTCCCAAAAAAAGTGGGGAATGGAGTGTATCCCTCCTTTTCAGACTACCCCCCACTTTTTTTCTTCTTTTTTTTAATGAAGGAGGCCGCGTGGCGGAGTGGTAAAGATGCTGGATTTCAGGATCGAGGAGATCCAGGCTCTGGGAATTAACATCTTCACTCATCCCTCCTCCCCCCCCCCCCCCCCTCTTCCAACCCCTCAACCCCCACACTTTAAAAAACAATTGTTTTGTTTTTGTTTGTTTGTTTGTTGTTGTTGTAATGGTGGAGGCCGCGTGGCTGAGTGGCAAATATACTGGATTCAGAATCGAAAAGATCCAGGCTTTGGGAATTACCATCTTCACCCATCCCTCCTCCCCCTCCCCCCCCCCCCCCCCCCCCCGCCCTTTTTTATTTTTTTATTGCAGGAGGCCATGTAGTTAATATGCTGGATTTCGGGATCGAGAAGGTTCCAATTTCGGGGAGTTGCCGTCTTCACCCTTCCTTCCTGCCCCTCTCCCCTTCCTCCCCCCTCCCCATGGTCTTACTTAGCCCCAGCAGGATGGGGGGGGGGGGGGTGTTGCTCAGTGTCGGATGAAACAAAAACCTGTTACGTGATGCAGGTTTGTGCATATCAAAGATCTCACGGCAGTGGAAAAACGTTTCCCTTTTAAAGTTCATCCGGAAATTCCACGAACGGTGCTTCCATTCAATAGTGAACTAGTTTAATTGGCTGGGTGTATATATCGATTCTGTGGCTGCTGTTTTCCCGTGGGAAGCGAAGCGATCTTCCGTGGAGACAACTCCAGATAGGATAATGAGTGTGTTCAGTACTCTCTCTCTCTCTCTCTCTCTCTCTCTCTCTCTCTCTCTCTCTCTCTCTCTCTCTCTCTCTCTCTCTCTCTCTCTCTCTCTCTCTTTCTCTCTCTCTCTCACTCACTCACTCACTCACTCTCTCTCTCTGTGCAAACAAGAGGTCAGATCGCGGCCGAGTTTAGCACGGGCTGTAAATAAAGTCGAGCTGTCGCCCGCACGTCAGTTTTGGCAGGCCGATATTAACCCTTTGTTTTTGTTTCCCGCCGTTGCAGAGCTGCTGGAACTGCGGGCGGAAAGCCAGTGAGACGTGTTCGGGCTGCAACGTGGCGCGCTACTGCGGCTCATTCTGCCAACACAAGGACTGGGAGAACCACCACCTGGTCTGCGGCAAGACCCAGGTCACCTCCATCGCGCAGGCTCGGGACCACCGCCGCGGCATCCCTGCTTCCACCTCTTCCTCCACCTCCTCCTCCTCCTCCTCCTCCTCCTCCTCCGCCGCCGCTGCTGGTGGTGGCGGTAGTGGGAGTGGTGGCGGGAGCTCAGCGTCCGCGGTCCCGACCCCGGCGACGTCAGTGACCACCTCCGCCAACAAGGAGATGCCCAGCACGACCAGCATCAGCGCCAACAACCCCACCGTCGCCATCTCCGCCGCCTCCGCCTCCTCCACCTCCGACCCGAGCTCCGCCGCCACGACCCCTTCCGTTGCGGGTTCCGGAAGTGACGTCACGGCGACGTCATCGGCCGGCGGCGCTCCGCCGGTGGTGAGTGGGTCCAGCGAGGCAAGGGCCGCCGGCTCTCCGGCCGGCGAGTCCGAGAAAGGCGCCCCCGTGTTGGGAGAAGCGTCGCGGTAGGACGTCTGTCGTGGTCGAGTGTTGCCATGACAGTATTAGACGGGAAAGTCCCTTCGCCCCGCCCCTACCATCCCCTACCCCCCTGCCCCCCCTCCTCCTCCTCCTCCTCCAACCCTCTCTTTCTGCTCTCGCTACGCCCTCACGACCCCTAAGACTCCCCCTCCTCCTGGCGTCTAGGAGGAAGGAACGGTGAAGGGGAAGGAGACTGGGGAGGAGACAGGATCAGTGTTCCAGAGGGAGGGGGGGTGGGTGCTGGTCGACCTGTCGCTCCTTTTTGGCCTGCTCTGTTATTCCAGAAGACTCGTGAACATTTTTTTCTCTTTCATTTGGTCGGAATGATGAAGGCGGGACAGAACGCTTACTTCATGAATCTTGCACTTCACTGTCGTGATATTTTTTTATTTATTTTTTTGAGGAGGAGGAGGAGCCTAGTATGACATCGATGCGGCGGGTTTAAAAAAAGAAAAAAAGAAAGAAAAATAGACTTGTTCTCGTCGACACTGTGGCAAAACCTGGCGGGCATTCCTGTTCCCCAAAAATTCGGGCTCAAATGAGAAGGAGGCGATGGAAAGTGCACTGCATTGAAAAGGAACAGGATCAGCTGAAGGCAGGAGACGGCCGTGCCTTGAAAGGACGAGAAAGGTCCATCGCCAGCTGGACCCTCGCTGGAACGGCTTTGAAGTCATCATCTGGGGAACTTCGGAGAGACGGGGTGGAGTGCATGGGAACCTTCCCGATCACGTAGCCACCACCTGGACTTGAACTGGACTGCACTGCAGCCACCATAATTTGACATTATTACGTTTTAATATCTCGTCGTATTGGGTTTTAGAGACTCGTCATTTAATTTTTAAAAATCTTTTTTTTTTCTGTGTTTTTTTTTCTGGTGGGTTTTTCTGCGGAACTACGGAGTTCCATAATGGACTCTTTAAGCATAGCGATCTTTCTCCGACAAGTCTTCTTTACGTGTGAACACGTACTTTCATGCTCGACGAGACGAAGGGGCCGAAACGCAGTGAAACAGGTTGGGACAAAACTTACACACCTTGATATGTGACGAAGGGGCCGAAACGCAGTGAAACAGGTTGGGACAAAACTTACACACCTTGATATGTGACGAAGGGGCCGAAACGCAGTGAAACAGGTTGGGACAAAACTTACACACCTTGATATGTGACGAAGGGGCCGAAACACCGTGAAACAGGTTGGGACAAAACTTACACACATTGATCGTCCACCTTGAAATAGGTCCTGCAAAAAATGTTACTGCGAAAAGTGAATGAAACGAACTTAACTGCGAAACGTAGAGCGAAGACCATGATTCGTAGCCTCTCGTCGAAGTCTCTTTCATTGGACAAGACTGGGAGAGACACAGCTGTGGCGCCTCGTAGTGCTGAGCTGGTTACGTTATGGTATGACGTCACGTCTCCGTGACGTCATGCCGGTTTATTTCACGCATTAACGCTCCTGCTTGTCTTGCGACAGTCGGTGACTGGCGGCCCTGACTCAATGGAGAACGTTCATTATTGACGTCTGCGACGCCTGGTTTACCTGTGTGTGACCAGCTGGTTTTCCCGACCGGCAAAGGTTTGAGTGTTGGTCAGAACCAACATCGTCTGTCTGGTCTGGCCGACAAAGCAGAACATTGTTCCCTCAAAGGAATTTGCTGGACAATCCTCTCCTGACAGGAAGCGCTGACGCTGACGACGTACGTGCTTTCTAGGCTAACGACGTTTACTTCTTGAAGAAGTTATAACCACGCTCGTTTGGGAATGAGGTCACTTGCTTCTGTCATAGCCTATATTTGTGTGCTCGGATGACATTGCTGGCCATATTCAAAGATGCCCCATTCACGGGATTGAGATGTGTTGCACTCGTGTTCACGGGACGACGTCGAAGATTGGCTATTATTGTGACCCACATGTAGCCAAGTGAAGATATTTGGCTGTTATTGTGACCCACATGTAGCCAAGTGAAGATACTGTTCTCTTCTTTTGTTGATGAATGGATGCGTGGATTTTGCTTTGTCCCCCATCCACGCCCCCTCCGGCTTCACTTTTTTTCTTTTTTTCTTTTTCTTTTTTCCCCTCTCTCTCTCTCTCTCTCTCTCTCTCTCTCTCTCTCTCTCTCTCTCTCTCTCTCTCTCTCTCTCTCTCTCTCTCTCTCTCTCTCTCTCTCTCTCAATGGGGTTGTTTGTTCTTATTCTAGTTTTATGTGGTGTTAAGAATGGAACGGTTTGTGTAGCGGTACTTGCGATAATCGTTTGAATTTAAATTGTATTGCGTTCGGAAATTTATTTTTCTTTCTTCCAAACCTCCCGCAATTGTTTCGGCAGATTCAGTTAATAATTGGGTTTTTGATTATGAACGTCTGTTGTGTCTTATTCCTGTCTAATAAATTCAGTTGACGTTGTCTTTAGCAGGATAGCCTGCAGGATTTCAAAAATAACTGTTGATTATAATTATCGTTCTGAACAACTGTTGGTGTACTCGATGTGATGTCTTTGGCTTCTGACCAGGTTCATGAGTAAGCGGGGGTGCAGGCTTCACACAGTCAACCACATAAAACAAAATCCAGTCGATGTGAACATTTCAGTACTTTGTCGTTGTGGGCATTTCATGTTTTCAAAGTATGCTTGCCGTGTACAGAACATCGACGTGAATTATAGCGTCTGGAGAAGAGACAGAAAACTACTCCATAAGTATCCTGACTACGATATCGGAGTCACGGTGCCGAATCGTTGTTTTCAGCTGAGGAAACTTTGTTGGGTAAACTGTGGAGATTATTATCTTCCCCTTGGTATGAGGGGGGAGGGAGGGGGAGTATACTGGTGTACACACCTGTTTTGTGAGCCTACTAGTTCATTTGTTTCCCTTTTCTTATGAGGGAGGGAGAGAATATTGGTGTACACAGTTATTTTGTGAGCCTACTCACTCACCTTTTTTTTCTGATGAGGGAGGGAGAAATAACTGTGTACTAGTTCATTTTCCCTTTTCTTATCAGGGAGGGAGAGAATATTGGTGTACACAGTTATTTTGTGAGCCTACTCACTCACCTTCTTCTTTTTTTTCTGATGAGGGAGGGAGAAATAACTGTGTACTAGTTCATTCTCCCTTTTCTTATGAGGGAGGGAGAGAATATTGGTGTACACAGTTATTTTGTGAGCCTACTCACTCACCTTCTCTTTTCTGATGAGGGAGGGAGAGTATATTGGTGTACACAGTTATTTTGTGTACGTTCACTCATTCTCTAGTCCTTCGTTTGCATACTGGTGATATTGCCTCCTTTTGACAGCTTTAAAACAGAACAGAAGGTCGATACTGACTGACGTATCAATGCATTTTCGTTTGTTTGTTTTTGATTGGTCAGTGTTGGCGGTGGCTTCAGTTCCTTTCAAAGTTATAATCAAATTCGTGAACCTTTCAATGACATGTCATGTGTAAACGTTGTTGTCCTGGTCAGTTCGGAGTCATTTGCAGATTGTCCGTTTACGTGTGGTGTTTTAAGACATGGCTAAAACCCGTTTAATTGTTTTTATTATTATTATTATTATTATTTTTTATTATTTTTTTGTGGTTCTTTTTGCTTGTTTTTGATTGATATCGTTGGCCTATTCAGGCTACGTACTGACTATAGCGGGCTACAGAAAGATTATATACGTATCCAAGCAGCTCGCGTCAGTCATGAACACACATGTAAGATAATACTTCTTCATGTGCATTATTATATTTTTCTCTGCCAAATATTTCTCGTGATCTCACTTGTTGACGTTTGTATCAACTGGCGGTGTTTACTGTGAGTTTTTGTTTGTGTTTGTGTTTCTTTTTCTGATCTGGAGATTAGGCTTGAGTCACTATTACGTTTCTGTCTGGTATCGGTGGAATTGTAGCCTACTACTTGGATTAGTAGAAACTCCGAAAATATTTCTAGTTTATTTCTCTTTCGTTAATTCTTGAGTGCGCACAATCCATTGGACGTATTAAGCATCCATTTACATTGACTCGGGAAACCACAGGATTATCTGTAGCGTTTTACACACACAAAAATTCTTTTCTTTTCTTCTTTCTTTGGTTAAAAAATATATATCATTAAAGTATACCTGTTTATATTTCTTTCGTCTGGATTTGCGATTTTCTTGAACGATTCGATGAAATTACAAGCATTTTCTGTTACTGATAATATTATGTGATTATTATTATTATGATTATTTGTACTGAAAAAATATCTCGTCCAGAGGTGACCCAGTGCGGTTGAAGGGACGGTAAAATCCCAAAACTAACGACTGAAAAATAAGTGGAAAAGGAAGACATCACAGTTCAGTCTCAGTGATAAGCGTACGTGGACGCT
>CAUZXP010000142.1:5000-7500 GCA_963584105.1 Alviniconcha strummeri
CCTAAACGACACACAGTCAAAATGATGATGCTGGCTACTCCTAAACGACACACAGTCAAAATGATGATGCTGGCTACTCCTAAACGACACACAGTCAAAATGATGATGCTGGCTACTCCTACACGACACACAGTCAAAATGATGATGCTGGCTACTCCTAAACGACACACAGTCTAAATGATGATGCTGGCTACTCCTACACGACACACAGTCAAAATGATGATGCTGGCTACTCCTACACGACACACAGTCAAAATGATGATGCTGGCTACTCCTACACGACACACAGTCTAAATGATGATGCTGGCTACTCCTACACGACACACAGTCAAAATGATGATGCTGGCTACTCCTAAACGACACACAGTCAAAATGATGATGCTGGCTACTCCTACACGACACACAGTCTAAATGATGATGCTGGCTACTCCTAAACGACACACAGTCAAAATGATGATGCTGGCTACTCCTAAACGACACACAGTCAAAATGATGATGCTGGCTACTCCTAAACGACACACAGTCAAAATGATGATGCTGGCTACTCCTAAACGACACACAGTCAAAATGATGATGCTGGCTACTCCTAAACGACACACAGTCAAAATGATGATGCTGGCTACTCCTAAACGACACACAGTCAAAATGATGATGCTGGCTACTCCTAAACGACACACAGTCAAAATGATGATGCTGGCTACTCCTAAACGACACACAGTCAAAATGATGATGCTGGCTACTCCTAAACGACACACAGTCAAAATGATGATGCTGGCTACTCCTAAACGACACACAGTCAAAATGATGATGCTGGCTACTCCTAAACGACACACAGTCAAAATGATGATGCTGGCTACTCCTAAACGACACACAGTCAAAATGATGATGCTGGCTACTCCTAAACGACACACAGTCAAAATGATGATCCTGGCTACTCCTAAACGACACACAGTCTAAATGATGATCCTGGCTACTCCTAAACGACACACAGTCTAAATGATGATCCTGGCTACTCCTAAACGACACACAGTCAAAATGATGATCCTGGCTACTCCTAAACGACACACAGTCAAAATGATGATCCTGGCTACTCCTAAACGACACACAGTCAAAATGATGATCCTGGCTACTCCTAAACGACACACAGTCAAAATGATGATGCTGGCTACTCCTAAACGACACACAGTCAAAATGATGATGCTGGCTACTCCTAAAGGACACACAGTCAAAATGATGATGCTGGCTACTCCTAAACGACACACAGTCAAAATGATGATCCTGGCTACTCCTAAACGACACACAGTCAAAATGATGATGCTGGCTACTCCTAAACGACACACAGTCAAAATGATGATGCTGGCTACTCCTAAACGACACACAGTCAAAATGATGATGCTGGCTACTCCTAAACGACACACAGTCAAAATGATGATCCTGGCTACTCCTAAACGACACACAGTCAAAATGATGATGCTGGCTACTCCTAAACGACACACAGTCAAAATGATGATGCTGGCTACTCCTAAACGACACACAGTCAAAATGATGATGCTGGCTACTCCTAAACGACACACAGTCAAACTGATGATGCTGGCTACTCCTAAACGACACACAGTCAAACTGATGATGCTGGCTACTCCTAAACGACACACAGTCAAACTGATGATGCTGGCTACTCCTAAACGACACACAGTCAAACTGATGATGCTGGCTACTCCTAAACGACACACAGTCAAACTGATGATCCTGGCTACTCCTAAACGACACACAGTCAAACTGATGATCCTGGCTACTCCTAAAGGACACACAGTCAAACTGATGATCCTGGCTACTCCTAAACGACACACAGTCAAACTGATGATCCTGGCTACTCCTAAAGGACACACAGTCAAACTGATGATCCTGGCTACTCCTAAAGGACACACAGTCAAACTGATGATCCTGGCTACTCCTAAAGGACACACAGTCAAAATGATGATGCTGGCTACTCCTAAACGACACACAGTCAAAATGATGATCCTGGCTACTCCTAAAGGACACACAGTCAAAATGATGATCCTG
This sequence comes from Alviniconcha strummeri, assembly GCA_963584105.1. Taxonomy (NCBI): domain Eukaryota; kingdom Metazoa; phylum Mollusca; class Gastropoda; family Provannidae; genus Alviniconcha; species Alviniconcha strummeri. The sequence continues at coordinate 7,062 of CAUZXP010000142.1, forward strand.
GCTACTCCTAAAGGACACACAGTCAAAATGATGATCCTGGCTACTCCTAAAGGACACACAGTCAAAATGATGATCCTGGCTACTCCTAAACGACACACAGTCAAAATGATGATCCTGGCTACTCCTAAACGACACACAGTCAAAATGATGATCCTGGCTACTCCTAAACGACACACAGTCAAAATGATGATGCTGGCTACTCCTAAACGACACACAGTCAAACTGATGATGCTGGCTACTCCTAAACGACACACAGTCAAACTGATGATGCTGGCTACTCCTAAACGACACACAGTCAAACTGATGATGCTGGCTACTCCTAAACGACACACAGTCAAACTGATGATGCTGGCTACTCCTAAACGACACACAGTCAAACTGATGATGCTGGCTACTCCTAAACGACACACAGTCAAACTGATGATGCTGGCTACTCCTA
>CAUZXP010000144.1:0-7500 GCA_963584105.1 Alviniconcha strummeri
CCTCCAGCGGAGTGCATTCCGTCTGTGCCACGTAACTACCCTGATTTTCGTGTTCTGCTTCGCGGTTTCTTTGTCATTGTTGTTTCTAAGCACTCTAAGACTAGAAAACAGCGCGCGCACGCACGCACGCACGCACACACTCTCTCTCTCGTCTCTCTCTCGTCTCTCTCTCTCTCTCTCTCTCTCATCTCTCTCTCTCTCTCTTCTCTCTCTCTCGTCTCTCCTCTCTCCTCTCCTCTCTGACACCACACACACACACACACACACCACACACACACACTGTGACACACAGTCACACACACACACACACACACACACACACACACACACACACACACACACACACACACACACACACACACACACACACACACACACACTGGTGTGAAATATGGCCGTTGACACCAGAGATTAGCCCTATATTTTCGGTATTGAATTGTCGAATGTTTTATTGTAATATTTATTTAATGTTTTATCGGAATGACGAGCCAGAAAGCAAATATTTTCTGCGGAGAGGTAATAAGGTTGTATTGTACTTACCAGTAAAATTATTCAGTGTTTTTATCTAAAACAATTGACAACAGAGGAATGGTAGGTTGGACTGAGGCAGGGCTTCCAGTTTTTTTTGTTTTTTTTTTTAAGCCACTTAGTTGCGGTTGGGCGGCCTTGTGGGTGACTGTGGGTGATTGTAGGTGACAGTGGCTGACTGACTGTGGGTGACTTTGGGGATGACTGTGTTGGTGGTTGCGGGTGACTGTGGGGTGACTCACAAGTACGGACACGCATACACGCCACTGTTGATGACGTGACTGTGATAACTGTGGTTGAATGTGAATAATTGTCGTGGACTGTGGATGAATGTGAGTAACTGTGGAGGAACATGGATGACTGCAGGGGACTGTGGATGGCTATGGGTGACTGTGGATGAATGTGAGTAAATGTGGAGGGAACATGGATGACTGCAGGGGACTGTGGATGGCTATGGGTGGTTGTGGATGAATGCGAGTAACTGTTGAGGAACATGGATGACTGCAGGGGACTTTCGATGGCTGTGGGTGACTGCTGGGGGACTGGGGATGGCTGTGGGTGACTGCGGATGAATGTGAGTAACTGTGGAGGAATATCGATGGCTGTGGGTGACTGTGGATGGCTCTGGGTGGACTGTGGATGAATGCGAGTAACTGTGGAGGAACATGGATGGCTGTGGGTGACTGTGGGATGGCTGTGGGGTGACTGCTGGGGACTGGGGATGGCTGTGGGTGACTGTGGATGAATGCGAGTAACTGTGGAGGAACATGGATGACTGTGGGTGACTGGGAATGGCTGTGGGTTGACTGCTGGGGACTGGGGGTGGCTGTGGGTGACTGCGGATGAATGTGAGTAACTGTGGAGGAATTTGGATGGCTGTGGGTGACTGTGGATGGCTGTGGGTGACTGCTGGGGACTGGGGATGGCTGTGGGTGACTGCGGATGAATGTGAGTAACTGTGGAGGAATATGGATGGCTGTGGTGTGACTGTGAATGGCCCATGGGGGAATGCAGGGTGACTGTGGATGGCTGTGGGTGTGACTGTGGATGAATGTGGAGTGTGCGTGGGAATATGGATGACGATAGGTGACTGTGGATGGCTTTGGGTGATAGCAGGGGACTGTGGCATCGAACGTGAGTGTGTGGGAATATGGATGACAGTGGGCCGACTGCGGGATGGCTGTTGGTGACTGTGGGTGACCTGTTGATGACTGTGAGTAGCTGGGAGGGGGTGGGGGGGGGGACTAGGCTGTACCAGCTGAGGAGACACTAGGGGAACCCCGCGATTGCAGTTTGCATAACGCTTGAGTCAGACAAGGCGGTTGGTTCCTTAGATTTGTTCAGACGCCGAGTTGTCTCTGCAGACGGTACCGGCGGGGACCGAGATCCCAAAATGGGCGGGTGGGATGTGGGATGTGGGGAAAGACACTGGGCACACTGGTGACAGTGTACCTAACGCTACACTGTCACCACCAGAGTGATTTCTGCATTAACATGGGCAGCAATGAGATCCATTTTAACCCCTTCACTGCCCCAGCATGTAATATTTCCGGGTGAAAAAATGCACATACGCCCCTGAAAACAAGATATTTCCCGGTCTCATAGCGAGTCTTATTTCAATGGTGTGGGTTTTGATCAACAATCCTTTCACATGCTAACGCGAACAAAAAACAAACAAAAAAGGCTTAAGGATATCAAATTTCCTACTTTTATTGGCTGTTTTCAAGTGACACCATGGCAGTGAAGAGGTTCATTTTGGTTTCACTGTGGGGGGGGGGGAATTAAGTTACAAAACGGTATCCACAGACCACAACTTTGGAAGAGAAAGGCCGAGAGCGTTGAGCCACAAGCTCGGGGAGCCGAACCCACGCCGTCCGCTTACCAGCCCTAACGTTTTACCGCTCGGCCCAAACGGCGCCTGAACGACGATGGAGGCGGCTTTAACATCCAGCAGCTTTTGTGTTGACGACGGCCTACCTTTATCTAGCGCCGAATCCACAGCAAAGCAAGCACTGTGGGGACAGACCGCATGAGACGGAGATTCTCTCTCTCTCTCTCTCTCTCTCTCTCTCTCTCTCTCTCTCTCTCTCTCTCTCTCTCTCTCCTCTCTCTCTCACTCTCTCTCTCTCTCTCTCATCTCTCTCTCATATAAAAAAAATCGTTCGTTCATTCGTTCGTTCGTTCGTTCTCCCTCCTCTGTAGTATAGCAAAGGACTGGCTGTTAGATAGACCTAATGCTAGTATCCCCTTAGTATTAAAGTTTCCGATTCGAGTTCGTCCTCTCTCTCTCTCTCTCCTCTCTCTCGCTCTCTCTCTCTCTCTCTCTCTCTCTCTCTCGTCTCTCCTCTCTCTCCTCTCCTCACTCTCTCTCCTCTCTCTCTGGGATAGACACCCAGACTCGCCGGCCAAAGTTGTTGATCCAGCACAAACCCATTAAGTGATTAACAAGTGCTTTGCAGTCACTAGAACTCCGCAGTTCGACACTCGTCTGGCTACGGTGGTCATTGGCACCTTTTCAGGCGCGGTCAGTTTTTCCACATGCCAGTGCACCTTGCCGGGCGGGCATCTGTTGCCGGTGCCAGACATTGGCCGGCAAGCGACGTCACACCTCGTTGTCAGCACGAGCTGGGCGATTTGCAACGGCCAATCAACCCACCGAATCTCTGACCTCAGAGCGTGGGGTCGTCTTTTGAAAGTAGACTAGTTCTAACTTTGTGAGCCGTTTCCAAAGTCTCGCGGCCTGCACTTAAGCGATGGGGGGTGGGGGGTGGGGGGGGGGGAGTGGGTGGGGGGGAGGGGGGTGAATGTGCTGAGGCGGAGGGGTAGTGACAGCATAGGCGTTGATTTCTCTTAGTCCACTGTACTGGCGCTGGGGAGGGGTGCATGCAGGGAGTGGGGGAGGGAGTGGGTGGGGGGGGGGGCGGGGGGGAGGGTGATTGAAATATTGAATGAAAACCAAATCAAACAAAAAATTCAACGAAAACACAAAAACTGATGTGAAGTGAAAAATCGAACAAAACAGTAGCAACAACAGCAGCCAGCAGCAATGAGCCGAGATGAGATACTTCGCTCTGTCATTACAGATTCAGTTGGTCTTTTGTGCATCAGGTTATTATCCTCGTTTCATTGGATAAGCCAGCATTCTTTGCTCACACTTGTAATAATGACATCAAATAACATCAAAATACGTGCTCAGGTCAGTTACGGATTTTGCTTTAAAAGTGCCCCGTGGATTTTTTATTAGAACTCTGGAAATGAAATATTTACCTTTGTTTAAAGAGTACACAACGACCAGACACCTGGAAACGAAATATTTGCCTTTGTTTAAAGAGTAACAAAAAGACCAGACACCTGGAAATGAAATATTTACCTTTGTTTAAAGAGTACACAATGACCGGATACCTGGAAACGAATATTTACCTTTGTTTAAAGAGTACACAACGACCGGACACTCGTGATGCGCGCATGTACCGCCGTACAGTTATCGCTTTCGTGTGCTCCACCTCACGGAAATGGTATCGGCAAATCAGACGTTTGCCTCCTCTCTCCCCCTCTCCCCCCCCTTCTCCCCCCCCCCCCCCCCACCCCCAACCCCACCACCCCTGGCCAAATGTCTCAGACTCTCTCCAAACTCATGTCGCTGCTTCAGTGACGGAAGATCCCATCTGAGTTCCTCGGCAGACGAAAATAACACGTGGGTCCGCGGAAAAAATAACACGTGGTCCGGGAAAAATAATATTTTGCGGATTGCGTTTGCGTTTCGGCATAGCAGGAAGCAGTCCTTTTTTCTTTTTCTTTTCTTGCTCGATTTTTTACTCTCCCCGGATTGTGTTTGCGTTTCGACATAGCAGGAAGCAGTCCTGTTTTCTTACTTGTCCGATCTCTGTCTCTCTGTCTGTCTGTCTCTGTGTGTCTCTCTGTGTCTGTCTCTCTATATCTCTGTGTCTCTGTCTGTCTCTGTCTCTTTGTCTCTGTCTGTCTGTCTGTCTGTCTGTCTGTCTGTCTGTCTGTCTGTGTCTGTGTCTGTGTTTGTGTCTGTCTGTCTGTCTGTCTGTCTGTCTGTCTGTCTGTCTGTCTGTCTGTCTGTCTGTCTGTCTGTCTGTCTGTCTCTCTCTCTCTCTCTCTCTCTCTCTCTCTCTCTCTCTCTCTCTCTCTCTCTCTTCTCTCTCTCTCTCTCTCTCTCTCTCTCACGGATTCCAAAGAGAGAGAGAGAAAAACAACAGAAGAAGACGAATAAGAAGAAGAAGAGGTGGTGGAGGGGGGCCGGGGGGTAATGTGCTGAGGGGAGGGGTAGTGACAGCATAGGCGTTGATTCTCTTAGTCCACTGTACTGGCACTGGGAGGGGTGCATGCAGGGAGTGTCTTGTTTGAAGTCTCACTTCTCATGCTTTCTTGTATAGTATGGAACTTCCCCCCCCCCCCCCCCCCCTTTTAATGGACGTTTCTGGATAGGTTATGCACTCTCTTTGACTAGTCTTCGAGAAAAAATTGCAACGCCAGTACATATTCTTTGGCAGCGAAAGGGTTAACCCATCTATGCCCACTATCCCACAATTTATTCAGGACGCGTGAGTGGTTTTGTTGGTTTGTTTTAGCCGTGTGTAATTTTGGCACCCTGCTGACATGGACCTCTGAAGAGGGACTTCCTTCGTATAAAGAAGGCGTGGTTGGGTATTCTCCCCTGTGTTGTTGTTGTTTTTGTAGCTGCTGCTGCCGCTGCTGCTGTTTGTTGTTGCTTTTTGGAAGGAGGCCACCGTTTGCAACAGCAGAAAGATTTTTTACATCATCATTATAAAGCCCATTTATGCCCAGAGAATATTTTTTCTTGACACTAAATACTAATTTTTCGCGTTCAAAACATAAATGGGCTAACTCGCTCAAACCGTTTCTGCAAATACATTCTAATGAACGCACTGTATGGTTTGCGATTGAACGTGCCGTTGATTTTATGCGAATATTATAAGGTGACTTTTTTTCGACGCCATCATTAACACTTGTTTCATGAGCTCATTACGGCGTTGAGTGCTCTCTTTCCCCGCGCTTCATTTTGACGTCACCAAGCATGGAACAGACATTCAGCCGTTGTGTACATCATAACGATAGACCCCCCGATTATATCCGTACTTTGTCCATCTGAAGGGAGAATTTACTGGTTTGTGCTGACTCCCCAAAGCAGGGCTGAGGGAATTAGAACAAAATAATGACTTCTTGAGCGGCGCAACGAAGGCGACTGTGACAAAATAATGAGTTCTCCCGAGGCGCACTGAAGGATTATGACAAAATAATGATTCCTTCCAGGATCCCTCCAACTACCAATGAACAAGGTATCAGCGCCGTTCTAACGAATTTATTCCCTATCCCAAAAGTTCGAAATCCATCGATTTTACTTGCAGTGAAAGGAAAGCAAGAGCAACGGCATGACAAGAACCCCGCCACGAGGGAAATCCATTTTTGACGTCATGCAAGTGACCTCCCCCTGCTTTCAAAACCTGTAAGCCTAAGATGGCCGAAGGAGAAAAGTTATCGATTCAGCCAGAATGCATTAGCAATTCGTCCTCGGTAGAAGTGAGAAATGATAGGACTTAGTCTTCTTTTTCGGTTGATAAAGAAAAAAATTGAGGCAGGGATTTGTTATTGTGCAAGTGAGCCGGGTTGGCCTAGCGGTAAGGCGTAAGGGTGGTAAGCGGAATCTCGGTTCGATTCCACGTCTCGGTTTCCCTCTCTCTTCAAAAGTTGACGTCTGCGGATACTGTCTTGTGGCTTTGCCAACCACAATGCATGAAACATTGAAACGGTTCTCATCGATGCACATGACATATATGCAGAATTAAGTCCTTCCCTGGTGGTGACAGTGTAGCGTTAGTTTTTGTTCCCTTTCTCCCTGTCTCCTGGGATATTGGCCCCCGCCAGTACCTCGATGTCAGTCGTATTATGTGTGTGGCACTGTTTATTTTTAGAGTGCATTTCCATAAGTGCTATATGCTCTGAACACATAAAATGTTCAAAAGAACGCTTATTTCTTAGGACACAAACACACAGTTAGCAGATTGTGTATTTGTGCCCTAATAAATAAGCGTTCTTTTGAACATTTTATATGTGTTTGGATCTTGTTTTAGAACACTAGCAGTCATTCTTGTTTCTGATTTTTATATATATAACTGTATACTCTATTTAAATTTGTTTTCAGGGCCATCCTCAATCAGACGAACATTGGAACCGTTTCAAAGGCAACGTTGGGAAAACTTCTGACAGACGCGATGGAGCGCATATGGGCTTTTCCGAGCGCATAAAAATCTTGAACTGAACTATTTAAATAATATTTGTGGTCTTAACCCTGCCTGTATGCTACTGAGCACTCTTAAGCTGTGAATCTTTTATAAATAGGTAGATACTGTTTCGTTGTTTGTTTGTAATTCATGTCCCGCACCCGTTTTCCTTTCAGTGGAATAAAGAAGTCTCTAACTTGACTTGATTTTAAGTGCCGGGCCTTTGTATTGTTTTGTATTGACTAATAAGACGGTATTGTCTGATTAAAATATCCGTTATTTTCAAACGTTTGTGTGATTTGTTCGTATTGTTTTTGAGGAGGCTTGTACCTTTAAAAGCTATTATTTACACTCTTTTTGGAGGACTTTTTTCTTTTCTTTTCTTTTCTTCCTAGAACGCTACAATACGTCATCAAATGTTCACTACACGATCGGTGGCACATGCATTTCTTCCGTGACCTGTACGCAAAACAGAGCTTTTTGATGTAATTTTCATGACGTCAAAGACATTTTGGTGACGTCAGACTGAAGCACGGGGGAAAGAGTGCGCAACGCCGTAATGAGCTCATAAAAAAATGTTAATGATGGTGTCCAGTTTTTTCTTCTCCTAATGTCACCTTAGACAAATTCCCACAAAATCAACAGCACGTTCAATCGCAAACCTTTCACTGCGGATCACGTACTTCTTTAAAAGGAGCAAAAAGCT
>CAUZXP010000144.1:10000-12500 GCA_963584105.1 Alviniconcha strummeri
AAGGAGTCATTGGGTCACTGACATCTGCTACAATCTAAGCAAACGTATTCAGCTTTGAACTTGAAACTTGCAAGGCTGTGTCACGCAATGTGCAGTCAGTTTCGAGTTCTCGACGTCACGCGCATTGCATTGTTGATAAAACAGGGGACTTTTCCGATCTAAAAATAAACACGAGCCGATAGCTATTTCTGAGGCTGTTGATGACTCTCTCACGTGGAAGAAAAGCCGGACTTCTGGACTCTGTAGCAAGTGACTCTGGATTTGCGGCTGTCCGCCTTTAACTTTATTTGTTCATCAAATATATGGGCCCTGATCAATAAAGTTTATTTGTTTATAGGCCTTGTAGCCTCTTTAACAAAGAACGTGCATTCACTGCACATTTACACTGCACTAAGCAAGTCCAAAAATGGAATGTGCATGAGTGTAAATGTGCAGCGCGTTCATTGTCTTTGTGAAAGAGGCTAAGAGGTCTAAAACCAAATAAACGTTCTTGGTCTTGAGCTGTAGTGTGTTCCTTCTTCGGTGCCCGTCTAGTAGTGCTGCATACACTCCTACAGTCGTCCAGACTAGACACACTGTCCTACACAAACGATCACTGTCTATAGACACGGCTAGACACTCTATGGTCGCTATGTAGGGGAAGACCCTTGACGAAAAATTAGATTGTCCGAGATCGCCCGTCTACTAGTGCTGCACACACACCCACAGCCGTCCAGTCACACTGCCTTACACAAACGATCTCTGCATGTCTATAGACACGGCTAGACACTCTATGGTCGCTATAATGATGTAAAGGAAGACGGTTGACGAAAAGAGATCGCCCGTCTAGTAGTGCTGCATACACCCCTATAGTCGTGCAGACTAGACACACTGCCCTACACAAACGATCTCTGTCTATAGATACGGCTAGATGGTGATGATCTAGAGCTTAATGTCCTCGGATGTCGGGTTGACTTATTAGGTACAGACTGTGACTAATGCGCGTGCATGGTTCAATGCTGTTTTACGTCCACAGAAACCGTAAGGTTCATTAGGACGGGGAGCCCAGGACGGCCACCTCGACTTTCACACAGCTCCTGTGACACGGCTAGACACGTACTCTATGGTTGTTTTTTATGTAAGGAAAGACCCTTGACGAAAAGAAATTCCCGTCTACTAGTGCTGCATACAGCCCTACAGTCGGCCAGACTTACCACAGACACGGCCCAACACTATGGATCTCTGTCTAAACACGGCAAGACACTATGGTCGCTATGTTGACGAAAAGAGATCGCCTGATATCGCCTGTCTACTAGTGCTGCAGTCGTCCATACTGACCAGAGACAATGTCCTACACTATAGGATATATGTCTAGATACTACTAGACACTTTATAGTCGCTATGTAAGGCAAGGTCCTTGACGAAAAGAGATAGCCAAGTCAGTGGGTGGAACGACCAACGAAACCGGAAAACGAGGAGGTGATGATGTGGGGCTTAATATCCTCAGATGTTGGGCTGACATATTAGGTACAAACCGAGGATGTTGTTGTTGTTGAAGTGTTGCTTTACGTCCACAGAAACCGTCGGTTTATTAGGGACGAGAGCCCAGGACGTCCACCTCGACTTTCACACAGCTCCTGAGCTCTGAATCCGAGGATGTTTTTGGTGGAGCTTATGTATCTTGTATTTACTCGTATGCCAGATGAGAGTTACCGTATGCAATTCATGTCTCTGTTGTGGTCTTGTGACGTATTTGGAGCGGTTATAATAGTTAACTCCCTTTGTTTGTTGATTTTGTGCAATGGCTTCATTAGGTTTCAGACTGAAGTCAGAAAAGGTTTCTCTGCAACTTTTTCATTGTTCTCGTGAATTGTGACAATTAATTTGCTGCTTGGCTGGACGTAGTCTGTTTACGCCGGACAAAACAAAATTATAAAAAATAAAATAAAAAATCTTTGTTTCCCTAAAAGCGATGCTTGCTTGCTCTAAAATTAATTGTCATTTTGTGTGTTTCAATCTAATCTAAACACTCTGCGGGCCGTCTGTCACATCCCCTAAACACATCAAACGAAACTTTTCGTTCTCAGTTCACCCCAAGGCAAGCACAGTGATCAGTCAATCAAACGAAGGGAAATCACCCGTGTGCATGAGCTGGCCGCACACCACCGACATTATTCGTTGGGCATGGCACCCCTCCTTTTCATAGGCTTCCGCGGGCTGTTTGTGCATACAGCATGCCTACGTTTGTGCTCCTTCAAGCTGGGAAATCTGTCCCAGGGCTTGCATTGATCATCCCATTTTGCTAACACTCGACTCTCGTGATTTGCAAAGCGGTTCGGAAAATCTAAAACATGTATTAAAATGACCCCCGCTCCCACCCCTATCCCGTTTGAAAAAGGTCAGAGAAAAAGCTATTAGCTAAACTAATTTTTAAGTCCAGAAAATACTGACAAATTCACGCCTGTAACTATGGACTCTTGTAAGTCCATAGTTACATAGGACACTTTCTCCGTGACACCGG
>CAUZXP010000145.1:0-32852 GCA_963584105.1 Alviniconcha strummeri
ATGCTAATTTAAGCTATATACGTTATTTGCGTAGTAAGAAAAAAACTATACCAAAATTGCTTTTGTTGCTGGTGCTGGTGCTTCATTTATTAATCAAGTTGTCAAGGAAAATGTGGAATTATTAATTACCTCAGATATTCCTTGACATGTAGTAACCCAAATGCAAGCATTAAATTTAGATTTTATTGAAGTGTCACATGCTATTGAAAATGAATTTAAAAATATCATTGCTGAACTTATTGAAGATAAAGTACAAATTATTAGTGTCAAGGTTCCTGATCTTACCAAAGTTTATGTCATCCCTAAGTAATACCCCTTTTGCAATTAATTGCATCAGAATTTTAGAACAAGAAAAAGCAAAAATGATAGCTCTTCTTAAAAATACATCAGTTGGGGATAAATGAATTATTATTATCAGTACAATTAATGATTTAGCAAGTACCAAGTACATTTTTAATAAGAAAAAAATTTTAACATCACTAGGTTTAAAAGTTAAAGTAAAAAAGGAATTCAAAATTACTGCATCTGAACTTACTTCACTTATTGAAAAACTAAATAGTGATGATAATGTTTTGGGAATTATCATTCAGTATCCAGTAGTAACTAGAAACCGAGCATCCATTATTAATCTAATTAATCCTTTTAAGGATTTAGATGCCCTTCATGATTTTTGATTTGAACAAACAAAATTGAATAAAAAAAAAGATCAATTACTAATGCCCCCTACTGCTTATGCAATTAAACAGATTTTGGAAGATAAAAAACCATATGAAAGATTGCTTCAATTAAAAAATAAGCAGTTAAATATTAAAGTAGTTTCAAAAAATTCTAACTAACCAAATATTAAAAATTCATGTAATTGGCAGATCACAATTAACTGGAATGCCCATCATTACATATTTAAAAAATGCAAAGCACATGGTAACTTCTGCTGATATTAATACTGATGCTTCCAAAAAAATAACCAGAATTAAAAAAGCAGATATAGTAATTTGTACTGCAGGAGGAGAAAACATTATTGATGAAAAAATTCTTAAGAATGGCCAAATTATAATTGATTTTGGACGGTTTTATAAAAATAATAAGCCCTTTGGCTCAATTAATAATAATCAATTGCCATATGGTGTCATTCATACAACCCTTTTTAAGGGAACTGGTTATGCTACTTTAGCTGGATTAATACATAACATAAGAATAAGTATTGAAAGAAAATTATGGAGAAGAAAATGAAAATAGGAAGTCATATCTCATTTAGTGGTAAAACACCACTTGTAACTGCAATTAAAACTGCTGCAGAAAATCAGGCTAATTCGCTGATGATTTTTACTGGTGCCCCCCAAAATACAATTCGTCGGGAAATCAATCTTGATGATATAACTGAGGGAACTAAATTGGCTGCTGAACTTAAAATACCATTTCAAAATCTAATTGTTCATGCTCCATATATTATTAATCTTGCTAATCCCATTAATCCAATGACCAGAATGAAGGGAATTGAATTCTTAATTAATGAAATCAATAGGTGTAATCTTATAGGAGCTGACACCATTGTTCTTCACCCAGGATCACATTTAAAACATGATTTTATTACTGGTGCTAACCATTTAATTGCCAGCTTAAAAAAAGTGATGGCTAAAACAAAAAAAGTAAAAATCGCCTTAGAAACCATGGCGGGAAAGGGCAGTGAAATTGGCAGAACCTTTGAGGAATTAGCTTATATTATTGCAGGTTTAGAAAGTTATTCTGATCGAATAGGTATTTGTTTTGATACTTGTCATGTTCATGATGCAGGTTATGATTTTGTTGGAAAATATGAGCAGGTTATTCAACATCTAGAAAAAACAGTCAGTTTAAAGAAGGTTTTGTGTATTCATATTAATGATTCTAAGAATTCCTGTGGAAGTAGAAAAGATCGTCATGAAAATATTGGCTATGGAAAAATTGGGTTTCATGCGATACATCAATTTTGTGTTGAAGAAAAGTTTGCTCATTTAGTAAAAATTCTTGAAACTCCATTTTACAACAAGCAATCTCCTTACAAAAAGGAAATCATGATGCTAAAAGAAGGAAAATTTATTAATTGACGTTAGTTTTTGTTAATTTGTTTCAAAATTATCAATATCTTTAAGTATAACTTCAAGAATTTGTTCATAAGGAATGGTTTTAATAAATTTTCCTTTTCGATAATAAAGGGCATTTTGATTTCCAATAACTACACCAATATCACTCCGAGCAGCTTCCCCAAGTCCATTTACTGCACACCCCATAATGGAAACATGAATATTCTTTTGATGTTGAAGTAAATAATTTTCAACAACTTCCACAATTGGCATGATGTCGCCTTTCATTCTTCCACAAGTTGGACAACTAACTAAATCGGGACCTTCCTTAAGTAATTCTAATGCCCGAAGTAATTGTTTGGCTACAATGATTTCTTGATGAGGTTTAGTTGTTAAAGAAATTCTTAAAGTATTACCAATTCCTTTTAAAAGTAATGGTGATAACCCCGCACACAGCTTTTTATAATTCCAAACTTTTCCCCACCACTTTCTGTAACTCCTAAATGTAATGGATAATGATATCTAGAGGCAGCTAATTCATTTATTTCAATATTTAAGAGGACATTTGAGGCTTTAAAAGATAAAACAATATCATCAAATCCTAACTTATTAAAATCCTTAATATATTGATCACACAAACCAATCATGGCTTTTTTAATTGAACCATATTCAGTGATATGATTTTTGGTAATGGATCCACTATTCATGCCAATTCTTATGGGAACATTCAGTTTTTTTGCTAATAAAACAATTTGGGAAACTAAATTTGTATCATTAATATTACCGGGATTAAGTCGAAGTTTATGAACTCCATTTTCTAGTGCATCTAATGCCAAAGCGGGTACAAAATGAATATCAGCAACTATTGGTAAGGGACTCTTTTTTACAATTTCTTTTAAGGCATTAGCATCATTTTTATCTAGTACAGCTATTCTTACAATTGCACATTTATGAAATTGAAGTAATTTAATTTCCGCAAGCGTTTTAGATATATCAGATGCAGAACATGTAGTCATTGATTGTAAAACAATTTCTTTTTTGCCACCAATAATAACATTCTTTACTTTTACTTGTTTTGTTTTTTCTCTTAATTGCATATTTCTATTTTATATAAAATGTCTTTATTTTATATATCTTATATTTATCTTATAATTATTATGAAGAGAATAAAAAAACAAATGAACAAATGAGGTTGCCTTGTCCTGATAAATAGTGCCAAAGCTACAGATAGTTCATTTGAAATGACTTTTATTCATTCAACTTATTTGGAGGAAGAATGAGAGAGCAAGTAATCTTACGATGCGAAGGGTGTAAAAGAGAAAACTATATTTCATCACGTAATAAGAAAAAACAATTGGAACGATTGGTGACTAGGAAATATTGTCCCCATGAAAGAAAATATCAAATTCACAAGGAAATAAAGTAGTGAATTATATTTGGGATGTTGTTAAACGGCATGCAATTCAGCTCACAACTGGTGATTATGATTGCATACTCTTAACTTCTTCCAAATCGCTTACTTATGTACTAAATCAAGAAATAAATAATGCTTATTTAATGATCAGCAAAGATAACTCATTAAATCTTTTTATTAGTTATTTAGATGCTCCCTTTGTTAAAACCAAACCTAATTTAACTATTCATATTGCTTAGCTAGGAATAACTTTAGTTTTTTAATAAAGAAATTTTTACAAAATAATCACTATCAAAAAGTAGCTCTTGAAGCACAAGAGGTTACATACACTACCCAGAAATTTTTAAAAACTGTGATTAAAAAATTGATTTGGCTTGATACATCTTCAATTAGAAGAACCAAAAGAATTAGTGAATTAAAACTAATAAAAAAAGCTATTGTAACTGGAGATCTTTTATATGCAAAAATCAGAGATTTAATTAAAAAAGAGCGAACAAACTTAACTGAATTAGCAATTGAAAAATTTGCTAAATTGGAAGCAATTAATTCTGGGAGGCGAGTTAGCATTTGGTGTCATTGTTGCTTCAGGTCCTAATGGAAAATTGCCTCATGCTCGGCCAACAAGAAGAAAATTAAAAGAAGGAGAACTAATTACAATTGATGTTGGCATAAAACTTAATAATTATTGTTCCGACTTAACTAGAATGCTAGCATTAGGTAAAATCAATTATCAGAAGCAGCAACTTTATGATTATGTTTTAGAAGCCCAAAAAAAAGCAGTTGCAATAATTAAGGCTGGAACATCATTTCTAAAAGTGCATCAAGAAGCAGTGGCATGTTTTCAAAAATATGGGTTAGAAGAAAAATTTCCTCATTCAATAGGTCATGGATTAGGGATGGATATTCATGAGCCACCATTTATATCACCAAAAGCTGATGTTCAATTATTAGAAAATGATGTTATCACTATTGAACCAGGCCTTTATGATGTAAATTCCACTGGAGCCCGCATAGAGGATACTTTTTTGATAACAAAACAAGGTTGTGAACAATTATCCAATGCAACAAAGGAGTTAATTATTTAATATGGTACCAGCAAAAAACTTAAGAAAAGGCAATGCCCTTATGTATGATGGCAAAATTCAAATTGTTTTAGAAAACTCAGTATCTAAAAAAGCTCGGGGCTCAGCAGTTGTTAAATTAAAATTAAGATCTATTGAAGATAATGCTATTCGAACCATTACTTTTCAAGGTGATGGTTTAGTTGAACCAGTAATTTTGGAAAAAGTAAAGTTTACTTGTCTTTATTCTGATGCCCAAAACTATTATTTTATGAATAATTCAACTTATGAACAAGTACCCATTTCAAAAGAATTTTTTGATTGAGAATGAAGATTCTTAGCTGAAAATATGGAATGTGAATTAACTTTAAGTAAGGGTAAATTTGTTGCTCTTAATTTACCTGAAAAAGTTAAATTACGAGTGATTTCTGCTCCTCCAGCAGTTCGGGGAGATTCAATTAATAACCCCCAAAAGGATATTATTGTGGAAACTAATTTTCAATTAAAAGCACCTTTATTTATTAAAGAAAATGAATATATTTTTATTAACACTTCAACAGGAAAATACAGTGGAAAAGCATCATAATTATTCTGACTATATTCGTTTGTTTTCTGATGATAGTGGCGAAATCTACATCAGTTATCATGCAATAAGACATACTTTGTTGCATTATTTAGGTAATAAACCAACAGAAAAAATGTGATTTAAAAAAATGCAACTCCCCAAGAGAAGATTGAAATATCAAATGATAATAATCAACTAGTGATCAAGATAAATGTTTTGATTTCAAAAACAGCTGATGTATCTAATAATATTTATTTATTACAAGATAAAATTAGAACAGCAATTGTTGAAAATACTAATTTAGATCCCTGAATTATTAATGTTGCTGTTATTGATTGTTATCATGAAAAATAAAGATGCCAAACAAAATTATCAAGAATGTTTTAATTCAGCAATGATGTTTATTGTTTATCGACATTTATTATTACAAGAGAATATTATGGCAACAAAAAAATATATGGATGAGTTAATAAATGTGATAAAACCAACTAAAAATAACATAAAAAATAAAGAAAAATCAAATTCTGAATGATTTTTAGAACCACTAACTAGTAATCAAAAAACAATTCTTATTGATTGTTTATCCCACCAAAACGAATATGTACCAACCATTCAGCAATACTTAGTGAAATGAGAGTATAAAAGATTACCAGCTGCTGAGAAAGCCATTTTATTATTGGCAACTCATTATATTCAAAATAATCTTGCACCTGATATTCTAGTAATAAATGTTAGCTTAAATCTAATTAAGAAGTTTTGTGAATACCGAAATTATGCTTATGTAAATGCAGTTCTAGATAACATTTATAAAGCAAAAGGAGAAGTAACTACCTAATGAGTAATAATCAAGTGTTATATAAAGTAAGTGAAATTGCTGAAAACTTAAACTTATCATTGAAAATGATAAGTTATTTAAAAATAGTATTACTGTGATTGGAGAAATTTCTAATTTAAAGAATTATAAAAGCCGAACCAGAATCACTTACTTTTTTAGCTTAAAAGATGATAAATCAAATATTCCTTGTGTTTCTTTTCGACCTCAATTATTTATAAATAATAAATTTCAGGATGGAGATAAAGTAACAGTAACTGGAAAAATTAGTTTATTTACTCGGGACAATAAAATTTCTTTTATTGTTTACCAAATTAAAAAGACCGGTTTAGGGGATCTGCATTTAAAATATGAAAAGCTGAAAAGGGCCTTACAAAATGAAGGTTTATTTAATAAAAGTAGAAAAAAGGTAATTCCCCTTTTTCCTGAACGAATTGGCGTTATTACTGCTTTAAATTCAGCAGCATGTTCAGATGTTAAAAGAACTATTTTAAGAAGAAATAAGTTTCGACAAATTATTTATTTTGATACCACAGTTCAGGGTGAAACTGCACCAAAATCAATCATTGCTTCTCTCAAAGCAGCTGAAAAATGTAATTTAGATGTTATTATTATGTGTCGGGGGGGTGGATCTTTTGAGGATCTCTTTTGCTTTTCTCAAGAAAAAGTGATTCGTCAAATTAGTAACATGAATACTCCACTTGTAACTGGGATTGGGCATGAAGTTGATGTTTCATTAGCTGATTATGCTAGTGATTTATCATGTTCAACACCAACTGCAGCAGCTGAAGCAATTACTTATGTTACTAGTGAAATGATTGCTTATATTGAACGTCTTGCCGATGAAATGAACGCCAGAATTAAAAAGTAGTTTAAAAAATCTTTATGATATCTCAATTAGAGATTTACGAATTATTGAAACTGGGGTGATCACTAAATTAAATTATTTGCAACACAAAATTGATAAAATTAATAATGATATCGGCCGGAAATGGGATTTCGATTTCAAAAACTAAAACAAGAAGCAAGTTTACAAATTACTGAATTAAACAAGGAATTTGAATTTAAAATGCAGAGAACAAGCCAAAAATACTATAATTTAAGTAATATTGTGAATCTTCATAATTTAATTTCCTTTATTCATGCTAACTTAACTAAGCGCCAAACAACAATTAATAATCTTGTTACTAATCTTACTTACACAATTAATCAAAAAACAAATGATGTTAAAAGTCGGTTTTTAAATAACATCAATATTATTAATGAAGCTAACCCAGAAAAAATTCTAAAGCGTGGTTATGCCATATTAAAAACTGAGAATAATAAAACTTTATATAGTATAAAAAACTTAAAAATAGGTTTTAATGTTAATGCTAGAATGTATGATGGTACTGCTATTGCAGAAGTTAAAAAAATCAAACTAAAAGGAGAAGATAATGGAGAGTAGTGAAAAAAAAATATAATTTAGAAGAAAAATTAAAGCGGTTGGAAACAATTGCCTCAAAAATTCAAAATCCCAACATTGGAATTGATGATGCCCTTAAGCTTTATAAAGAGGGAATTAGTTTATCTAAAAAAATGTAAGGATATTATTTTGTCAATTGAAACAGAAGTCAAAGAATTATCAAAAGATGAAGTAAAAAACATGGCTTCCTAATTTAAAACATGAACTAGTAGGTATAAAATAGCAACTGAGCAACAATTATCCCTAAAGGTATATGCCGCTTTTCTGAATGAGGATGAAATGCTGGTTTTTAAAAATAAAAATAAAATTTATCATTTACTTTCATACCAATGTTATTGTTATGATTTAATATTAGGTAATAAAGTAGATTTAATAAATTATCATTTCCTTTATGATTTTATGAATCATTATGAACTAATAAGAAATTTCATAATAATAATGATGCAAAAATTCCAAAGCTGAACGTATTTTTACAAAAGAAAAATGGTGAAATGAATTTCCCTAAATGAGCAAAATATTTTCTTAAAATACTATCCATTTAGTGAGGATCCTGCTTTTAATCAGTTAGCATTTCAATTTATCAGAGCATTTTATGGTTTGTGTATTATTCTTCATCAAAATGAAAAAAACCTCCTTGGTGATATGCAATATATAGAATTAGTTAAAATCATTAATAATGCTTTTGATCAATGAATTGAAGAATGAAAAGATCTTACCATTGATTTCAATCTGATTGTTCGCAACACCTATCAGATTTTTCCCAGAAACTTGTTAAGAAAGTTTTAAACTTATGCAATCTTTAATTCTTCATTTAGATTTAGATTCATTTTTTGCATCTGCTGAACAAGCAAATAACCCAATGTTATTTGATAAACCACTTGTTGTTGGAACACCAAGTAAACGGGCTGTGGTTACTGCTGCTTCATATAAAGCAAAATCATATGGCATTAAAGCAGGGATGCCTTTTTTTATTGCCCGTCAACTTTGTTCTAATTTAGTAATAGTACCAGCTAATTTTAATTTATATTCACATTACAGTGGGCTTTTTTTTAATTATTTAAAAAAAAACATTACCAGAAATATGGAAATAGGTTCCATTGATGAATGTAGCTTAGATGTGACATCAGTTTTTGAAAAAAAGAAAAAAAGCTATGAGAGAATCATGCGAGAAATTCAAGAAGACATCTTTAAAAAGCTTAGGTTACAAGTTAGTCTGGGACTTTCTTTTAATAAAGAATTTGCAAAAATTGCTGCTAATATGAATAAACCATTGGGAATCAAGATCATTACTAGAGCTAACTTCAAAGAAGAATTTGACCTTTATCTGTTAGTGAAATATCAGGAATTGGGAAAGCAACTTTACCTTATATTTATGCTTTAAAAATTAATAATATTGGTGATTTAGCTAATTTCAAAAACAAAAAATTGCTAAAAAATATCCTTGGTAAGAATACTGAATATTTTTGTAATGTAGCCCAAGGCAAAGGGACAACAAAATTAAATATCTTAAGTAGTGAACAAAAATCACTTAGTAAAGAACACACCTTTGATAAATTTTTAACAAGTGATGAAGATATTATAGCATTTCTTAAAGAATTGTCTATTAATATTTGAAAAAGAATTATTCAAGCTAACCTTGTTTTTGGAGTGATCAGAATTGCTTATAAAAACACAATCAAACAAAAGCATTCTGTACAATTAACATTAGATAAAAAAACTGATAGATGGGAGAAGATTAATGAGATGATTCCGGTATTATTTGAGAAAATTAAAAATAAGCAACCATTTTTATTATTATCATTTGGTTTAGCTTCTCTTGAAAATAAATTTGATTATTTTCAGCGAATTAATGAGAAATGATCATTTAATGACATTGGGCATGATGCAGCTATGTTTCTCAATAAAAAATTTGGAAAGAGGATAGTTATGACTGGTGCTGAATGAGAAAAACAAAGAAAAATAAACGTACATGATCGTTTTTTAAAAGGAGATAAAAATGAAAGATAGGATGTTAGTTAAAAAAAATACAGCTCGTAAATATGGTTTCTTTTTTTCATTAACAATTATGATTGGATCTATTGTTGGTATTGGCATTTTCTTTAAGAATTATCAGGTTTTTAATGCTGTAAGTGGGTGATAGCACTCTGATTATTTCAGCATGAATTCTTGGGGCTGTGGTAGCTATGATTACTGCCTTATCATTTGTTGATATTGCTAGATTATCATTGCAAACAAAAATGCCATTTCGTAAATGATGTTCAATGTTTGTTAGCAAAAAATATGCTGATTTTGTTGGTATTGTTGCTTTAATGTATGCTTATGCATTAATTTTACCAACCTTGTATTATTATAGTTATAGCTTCATGATTCAGGCATTTGGGGGAACACCAACTCTTGCTGGATCAATTATTGCTTTAATTATTATTCCCCTTGGATTATTTACCTTAAATATTTTGGGTGAAAAAGGCTCGGCAATTTTTTCACAAATCACAACCTTTTTAAAAGTTCTTCCCTTAATTTTAGTTGCAGTTATAGGTTTATTTTTCACTTCAAATGGAGGAGGATTTGCTAGTGATCATACTATTTATAATAGTGCCTTACCTTCTTCATCAACACTTCTGTTAGCATTACCTCCCATTCTTTTTACCTTTGATGGCTTCTTAACCATGACTAATGTTAGTCATAAAATTAATAATCCTAAGAAAAACACCCCCTTAACTTTAATTTTGGGGATGGCATTAATAGCAGCCCTTTATCTCTTAGTAACAGTTTCCCAAATAAATCATGCCACTCCTACCATTCAAATGACTTTAAATCAACTTTTTAAGAATAATTCCCTAACAAGAGTAACTCTTTTCTTTATTGCCATTTCTGCATTTGGTGTTTCTAATGTGATCACAATGTCAGCAAGAATTACTTGTCAAAGCCTTATTGATGATAATATTTTACCTTTCTCATCTTTTTTTCGCAACCGGTTTCATTCCGGAACTGATACAAGTGGGGGAGTAGTAATGATGATTGTTACCATTATTAGTGCAATCATTTTGATGTTAATTCAAAGTGTGTTAGTTGGGCGGTGGGTTTATTGATGAATTAGCAAGAGTAAAAAATAATGCTGAAGCAAGAAACACTTCTTTAGTAATTGATGAATTTAGTAATTACCCAACATACTTTTTTTATCCAATTTACTGTTCGGTAATTATTGGTAATTTAGTGGCCTTGATGCGTAATAAATTAAGAATTAATGCCTCCAAAACTGACCATTTAGCTTTTAAGAAGCTGCTGCATGATACTTCTCCCCGGAGAAAAAATATCATCATGATCATCTCTATCTGCTCTGCAACTTTAATCATTTTAATTATTGCAATTCATTTTGGCTATAGTCTTCTTTATCAAAGAATCATTATCCCCCTTGATAAAACTGGAAGTTTAACAGCTGATGCAAAACTGGATATTCTAATGTTTTTAATTAATTTATGACTTTTTCAATTTATTCCTTTTATTTGTTTATTTTCTCAACACTATAAAAAATCTAAAAAAACATTTATTTTGAAAAAAATAATATCTTGTAAAATAAGAAAAAGAAGGCAATATGAAAGTTAGTACATTATCTGGGTTTATTAACCAAAAAACCCAGGAATCAGTAAGTAAAAAGGCAAAGGAAATTACTAAGAATAAAAAAAATGTAACTATTCTTTTTTGATTAATAACTTTATGTATTTGAATCATTACTGCTGCTGTTGGTTTTTCCTTCGCATTAAAAAAAGAACCAGTAGTTTCCAAATTTGGAGTTAATGCAAATGATCGATTTTATTTTAAATATTCATATTTTCCTGATTCATCATCAGAATTAAAAATTGCTTACAAAATTTTTACAAATAAAGAAAATGAAAAAAATCTTTTTCCATTTAATGGTGTAGGATTCTGAGATGAGGTTTATAAAATGAAAAAAAATGAACGAAAGAACATTAGAATCACTTTTCCTTTGGGATCAGCAGAATTAGCAGGCCAAACAGTTAACATGGCAATTAAGATTCTTGAGATCATTGAAAAAAACAACTATCATGATCCCAATGAAGTTTTGGAAATTGGTGACATTGCTGTTTTAGATTATGAAGGATTTGAGGGAGATGAAGCATTTTCTGGTGGAAAAGGAGAATACTACCCATTAGAAATAGGTAGTAAAAGTTTTATTGAAGGTTTTGAAACAAAAATGCTGGGAATGAAAGAAGGAGAAAAGCGGGATCTTAATCTTACTTTTCCTGTCGATTATCGACAAACATCATTGGCTGGTAAGGATGTTGTTTTTAAGGTTTTATTAAGATCAATAATTAAGAAAAAGGATTTATAAAATTTAATTTATTTTTTATTTTATCAATGCATAAAGTGAAAATAATGAAGGAGGTATAATGATAATACAAATTCATGGGAAAAATATTGACATAACAGATGCCATTAGAAGTCATATTGAAAAATCATGTCAGAAGTTAAAGAAAATTAGATTTGTTGATGATAATGATTTCATTCATGTTGAAATTAAATATTATAAAGAGAAAAAGGGAAGAGCTGTTATAACTTATAAGGCAAGACGAATAGGTAAAACTTTTGTTGCCACTGGTGATAATAATGACCTTTATGTTGCCATTACTAATGCCAGAGACAAAATTCTTTCCCAAATCAAGAGGTATAAAGATGAAATATCAAAGAATTCTTAGTTTATCAGGAGGGGGGTTGCTTGCTAAGTGAACCTTGTATTTAATGGCAAAATTAGAGGAGGATTTAGATTTTTCCTTTTTAGATGCATTTGATACATTTACTGGAATTTCTAGTGGTTCTATAATTTGTGGAGGATTCATGATTAATAAGACTCCTTATCAAATTTTTGAATATTATATTCACCTTCAGGATATAATTTTTAAAAAGCAATTGAATTTATATAAAAAATCCTTTTATGCAATAAAAGGAAAGGCATTTCATGAAGGTAAATTTCTAGAACAAGAATTAGCAAAGGAAATTGGATATGATCTTACTTTTGCTGGAATTAAAAATACTAAGAACTATTTTATTGGTGCTGTAAATATTAGCACTAATAAGATACAAATCTATGCCCGAGGAATCTCAAAGAAATTTGATACTCCTGAGGCTAAAGTAATTGAAGCAATTTTAGGTTCATCAAGTCCTCCTTTCTATCTTGATCCAATTCAAACTACTGATTCACAATGACTAGTAGATGGGGGGGTTTCTTTTATTAATCCTGCATTAGAAACTGTTGCTGCATTATTAGCTGAAAGATCACTTAGTGAATATAATTATCAGATACTTAGTCTTTCTTGCCCAACATTTTCTTTTCCTAGTTTACAAAAAATGCTGGGACCAAAAAAAATGCAGTATTTATTAACTGCTTTTAAATCAAGAATTGATCATGATCGGGCTAAAATTTTTACTGAAAGCATTATTGGTGAAAAGAATTGTTTGTTTCTGGAACCAATTTTTCCAGATGCAATTGATTTTGATTGAATTGTTCCTGGTCGTTTTGATCGCTATTTTAATCAACATTATTATTTAGTACGCAATAAAATTAGAGAGTTTTTAATAAATGCCAAGATCATTTCTGAAACAAAAGTATTTAAATTTCAGGAAAATGAAAAAACAGCTATTGATGAATTAGTGGATCAAGCAGTTGCAAAATGAGCAAAAAAAGAAATTAAACAAAGTTTTGCTAATTTTCTTCAGCGCTTAATTTAATTTAAAAAAAATTATGTTAAAAAAGTCCCTGGCATTAATAATTAGTGATCTAAAATCTTTGCGGTTAAGGTTTTTGGGATTCATGTTTTTGATGATCATGATCCTAATTCTTATAACCATAATTGATATTGATGCAACTATTCAGGGGAAAACAATCACCTTTTTTGATGATTTTCTGAATAAACCAAATAAAATAAGGATTGCTGCTATTATTTCTCCTCTTAATGCAGTTTTTTCAGTAATGTATGTTTACTTGTTAACTCAGGGAAGGGGAAGTTCATATATTTATGGTTTATTATCATCAGGATTATATGCTTATATTGCCTTTGCTTTAGATTATATTGGGGATTTTGTCATATCCTTAATTTATCTCCCTTTATTTATTTATGGTTTTTATAAATGATTCAAAAATGATTCATTTAGTATTGATAAATTAAAACAAAACAAAGCCAGAAGTTTGACTCCTATGCAGTATGTTATTATATCTCACATAGTTACAATTTTAGTAATTATCTGGTTGTTTTTATTACCAGAAATAAGCAAGGCCATGATTGGGTATTATGCTTATAAAAATTCACCAGGACAATGAGGAATTGATTCAATTACCAATGCCCTAAATCTTGTGGGGATGAGTTTAATGATTTTTGGTTACAAAAATCAATATGACATCTGATTTCTTGTTAATGTGCTTTCCATGATCATGTATATTTGAATTATGATTAATGGACAATATTTTGCATTAAGTTTGGTCTTAGTTTTTTTTATTTATTTTATTGCTACTATTTATGGCATTAAAAGTTGGTATTTTGGAAAACTAGAAGAAAAAATATTAGCTAAGGATAAACTGTTTTATCATAATGCATAAATTTATTCTTTTTTAAGTTTTAACTTAAAATATAAATAGAAAAGAAAACTAAAAGCCTTATATGAACTTAAAAAAAATTAACTTATTTTTTATAGTTTCTGTGTTATCAATGTCAGTTTTAGGTGTGTCTTTATTGGCATTAAAAAAGCCTCATTTTCTAGCAATAAACACTACTCATACTATTACTAATGAAAAACCAAGCAAAAGTAGCAATGATTATTATTCAACTCCAAGTTCCACTAATGCAAGTGATTGATATACAGCTAAAGAATATCAGGAAAGAATGGGTGTTGGAATGGATGTTGATTGAAGCAAAATTAAGGAAAGCATGGAAACCTTTACTGAAAAAACTGTAACTGATTTTGCAGATAAAGGACTCAAACATGTCAGAATTCGGGTAAAAGAAAGAGCAACAGAAAGCCAAGGTTGAGGAATATATAAAGACTGACGAACAACTATTCCTGCAGATGCAGATTTTGTTAAAGGAAGTGATTTACAAGGAGGTGAAGTAGTAAGTCCAGCTAATCTTCCTCAGCGATTATATGAATATAAAACACTAGAAAAACCTACTGATATTGGATTAGATTATCAAATCAAAACTACCATTGATGGTGGAATGTTGCCTGTACTTGCATACCAAGCATCTGAATTTAAGGAACATCCAGTCAAAGAACTAGATAATGTAGTTGAGTGATGAAAAACTACTGCTGAACATTACAAAAATTATCCTAAAGAATTAGCTTTTAATTTATTAATTGAATTTACTGATGATTTACATGATAGTGAAAGTGTTGCTGATGAATTTGCTAATGAAAATATTAGTGAACCTATGAAGCAGTTTTTTGAAGATGCCTATCCAGATGATGATAACTATAAAAAGAATATGATGATAAATATAAAAAAATAAATAACCCTATATGAGAAGATGTCCCTCAAGTTGTGCGAGAAAAATTTCTTATTAGTCAAATGAATAAATTAACTACTCGAATTCATGAAGAGGTTAGAAAAGTATCAAAATACCGCATTGTCATTATGCCTCCAATAAAAATTAGTAATCCCTATTATTTACCATATATGAACTTACCTAGTAATGAAGCAGGAGATAAAGTTGATCCGTATTTAATGGCTGAATGACATTTTTATGCTGCTGGACCTTCTAAAAAAATTGGTGGACCAAAAGTATGAACAGTTGGAACTGCATCAGAACAAAAAGAAATTATTGATAAAATTGATTTTGCTAAAAGTTGAAGTGATAGTTCAGCAGTTCCAACATGGGTTGGAGCATGAATGCCTAATAATTTCAACACTAATCCTCAGGGAAATTCTCTGGGAGAATTTACAGTTAAAGAACAAATGGTCTTTGCTATGTTCATGTCATGTCAGCTAAAAAAAAGAGGCATACCTCATGCTGTTAATAGTGACTCAAAGTATTATGAACGGGAAAAACAAATGTGACTTCATTATCCATCACAAAATAAAAGTCATGTTATTCTTGATGCAATAATTAACCCAAATGTTGATCCTGATACTTGTTTTGAATATCCAAGGAAACAAGGCTAAATATGGCAAAGAAAAATAAGAAAAAAATAAAACCAAAACAAAATTAAATAAAAGTAAGTGATGAGTTATTGGTGGAATCACTGCAGTTATTATAGCTGCTGTTGCAGGATCAACTGCTGCTTTTTTATTACCAACTAGTAGTGGATCAACATCAGGAGAAAAAACTCAAAAAGAAGGAAATGGAGGAAAAGAGCCTGATAATACTGGTGAGGGTGGAGAACAAAAACAAAATTCATTTGCTTATGAAGCAGAAATTAACACCTTATCATCAAGTCACCTTAGTCAATATCCACAAGCCTTTAACTTAGAATTACAAATAAAAAATGTTCCTGTTATTGTTCCATTTCAAATGGGCTATTCATGCAGGGTTGTTACTAATAGTTGTGAAAATCCACAGCTAATTCAAACTAATTTAGATTTGTATGCTCACAAACAAGCAGATTCTACATTTAATGTTACCATAAATGATCAGGAGATTACAGGGAAAGTAGAAGTATATTCTAAAACAACCTGAAATTATTGAAAGATCAAAATTACTTTTGAAAATCAATCATTAGCACCCAGTGACTTAGTGCTTATGCAGGAATTAAAAAATATTGTATGAAAAAACATTCCTAATACTCTTTATGAAGTTATTCCTGTTTCTGAGGACTCAGCCTTTTTTACTACTACTTTAGGAGCAATAAAACCATCAGCAATTGCTGCTCAAAGAAAAGAAAAGCTTGCTGGCATTAAGATTGAAATTGAACTTGATGGAAATACTTATTTATATGGTGTTCTAAAAGGTCAAGCTTTACAAGGTGGTGGTGCTTTTGATAATCGCCGTATAGGACGAGAGTTAAATCCTACCAATTATACTGATCAGGGACCAGAGAGTATTGCTGCATCTTATCAAATTCTTCCTTATATTACAGTTGTGGGAAGTGGTGATACAGCAGAAGTAAGAATCACTAAGTTTTCCTGAATGAAAACAAATGAGCATTGGGATGCTCTAGATCTTGATAAGGATAATGTTAAGTTTTCTATTCAAACTGAGGAGCTAAAACCATAGGAGTTTTATGAAAAAGCATGCTTATTGAAAAAAAATTATAAAACCCATCTGTGGTTTAAGTGTATTTATGGGGCTTGGCTTCTTATTGAGTGGGGTTAATTTTATTGATCGAAGTGAAAAATTACCAAATACCAAGAAAAAAGGCTTAAAAAATGGCTTAAGAGATTTCAATGCAAATGATAATGTTAATTTAACTGATGGTGTTTTTTCTTATGTCAAACAATATGATTTGAAAAAATCAGATGCTGATCAAAGTGATGATGATCGGGAAAATATTTGATATCAATATTATTATGATCTTCAAAGCTTAGGTAATAGTGGTGATTCTTTTCATTTGTCTTCAGAAAATATTGATATTTCCAGAATAGGCAAAGCAGGGGAGGGTGGCATCTATTTATCATTCATTAATGAATCAAATAATTTTCAAGGAGATAAAAGCAGTTTGTTAAGAAGATGAGCAAATAAATTATATGAAACATTCCATGTGGTTGGTTCTGATCAAATTGTTATTCCTTATGAATATAACCGCATGCTTAGTGAAGCTAGTCCAGCTCAAGCAGCAAAATTTCCGGAATTACATGGAGCAAGTGATGCTCCCTTAATTAATACAGTTAATTTTACTAATGAATTTTCCAAGAACCAATTTCCTTACTATACTTTAACTGTTAGGGATGATGCTGGCACATATGTTGCTAATAATAATAAATTTCAAAATCCAAATCAGTAATTTTATTTTCATTAGTACCAACCAAAACAACTCAAGTTACAGGAACATTCACAAAAACATTAGTTGATTCTTCATATACAGACACTTCATTAAATAATAAATATTCTGAAAATGATGTGATTAATAATGTTGTTAAATATATGATTCAATTATTGCGTTTAAAAGATCATTATACAGCTAATATTAATAGTCAATTAGAAAATGCAAGAACAACATATGAGCAAAGAAGAGCAGAGTTCTTTAGCACTCCTTTTAATGATGCTCAATATGATGAAAAAAGAACCGCATATTGACAAGCTTATGATGCTTATAACATAGAAAAATCTAATCATGAAGAACCAAAGAAAAATGATCCAAATGGAAAAGCCTTTAGGTGGGGCGGTGTAATTAGTAATAACAGTGATAACAATGAAGATTTAGAAGCAGGAAAGGAGTTATTTTCTAATCTTATTTTAAAACTTCTAGTTGAACCTTTGAAAGCCAGTGCTGCTTACACTAATGATCCTAATTATGTAGAACAAACTAGTGCTGATTGACAATCCTTGATTACCAATTTTAAACCAGCAGATTAATTATTAATTATAATTATTATTACTAACTTAGTTTTTATTTTAAATAAGTAAGAACAAGATTATGATTATAATAAATACTTTATTTAAACATTAACTTTTGTGAGTTTTCATTTTTCTTATTGTTTCTTGTTTGCCATTAGTTTTAAATAAGATAATTGTAGCATTTTGACTTGTAGCAATTATTCTTGCATAATCAACTGCCTCAGTTTGGGTAGAAAATAATTTAAGTACTCTTTTTGAATTAACTCGTTTTATTTGTCATTTCTTGTCTTCTTCTCGTCATGAAATATTAAATCTAGCAATTTTTTGTTTTTTATCCATCATTTAACTCCTAATTTAGTATTTACTATTTAGATTGATTAATCAGTGATTTTCAATCAATAGCATCTGGTGCCCCCATGGTTCGGGAAGCTTTTTGAAAATGTGCTAATTTAGTAGCTGCTAAGTGGAAAACATTTTGTTTTGTCAGAACTTCTAGGTTTTCAATAATATGAGCTTCAGTATTAGATCGCACAATGGGAATTATTCCCTTTCCAAGCAAATAAGCAAGCATTGCTTGTATTTCTGTCATTTCTAATCAGTTAGCAATTTTTTTTAATTCATTGCGTAAATTATCATCTTGATATTCTCCTGACTGTAATTTATAACGAGCTATAGGTGAATATGCCACATATTGAATTTCATGATTAACACATTCAAAAAGTAAATGATAACTTAGATAAAGTAAAGATGCTTCAACTTGATTTACTTGGGGTTTATATTTGCAATGAGGCAAAAGTTTTCGTAAATCATAAACTTCATAGTTACTTACTCCAATTGATCTGGTGATGTTTTTTTCTAAATACTTTTCTAGAATCTTTCATGCACGAATATTGGTTTTTTCATGAGCAGGAAAATGTAAAAGTAATTGATCAAAATAAGTTGTCTCAAGATCAGCTAAACTTCTTTTAACTCAAACATCAGTCTTCTTTTCATCACCTAAAATATCAGGTCAAACTTTTGAGGTGATAAAAAGTTTTGAACGAGGAATGCCACTTGCTTTTATTGCTTTTGCAATTAATTGATCTT
This sequence comes from Alviniconcha strummeri, assembly GCA_963584105.1. NCBI lineage: Eukaryota > Metazoa > Mollusca > Gastropoda > Provannidae > Alviniconcha > Alviniconcha strummeri. The sequence goes on from CAUZXP010000145.1 coordinate 18,986, forward strand.
GATCATAATATTTAGCAGTATCAATCATTCGGTGACCATGTTTTAATGCTAATTCTAAACCTAATAAAACCCTCTTATTCTCTGCTGAATTTTGGCGATTTACTGCAATTCCATGACCCATAATTGGCATCATAATATCATTATTTAAACGGATATAATGCATTTTTATCATGTGATACCTCCATGATTTAAAGCTTCTGGATTTCATGCTTGCCCCTTTCCATATGTGATTTTAGTAATGTGTTTTACTTCTTCTGCAGTAAGTGAGAAATGAAAGACATTCATGTTTTCAATGATTCTTGAAGAGGTAACTGATTTGGGTATCATACAGAACCCTAATTGTAATCCTCACCTGATAATTACTTGTGCTGGAGTTGCATTTTTAGCTATAGCAATTTCTTTAATAATTTCATTATTCAATTCATTAGCTTTAAAAAAAGAATAAGCAGTTAAAGGAATTCCTGCTTGTTGACAATATTCAATTAATTTAATTGGATAATAATGAGGAGAAATGTGAATCTGGTTCATTTGGGGTTTTATTTTGGCACTTGTAAGTAAATCTTCAAGGTGGTGTCTTCAAAAATTACTAACCCCAATGCTTCTTAATCATTTTTTTTCATATAATTTTTCAAATGATCTTCATAAACGAGCATTATCATTTTTCATTTTGGGTCAATGAATTAAATATAAATCAATATACTTTGTTTTTAGTTTTTGTAATTGTTGTTTGACTACATATTCAACATATCCAAAATTAAGATTATTTGGGACAGGAAAAAATTTGGTGGTAATAAAAATTTCACTTCTTGGAATTCCTGATGCAACTATGGCATCTCCTATTTCACTTTCATTGCAATACCCCTGAGCTGTGTCAATATGGCGATAACCAGCTTTTAATGCTGCTAAAGTGCAAGCAGTCGCTTGATTTTGATCAATTAAAAAAGTTCCATAACCAACCATGGGAACTTGAATACCATTACTTAATTTGACATATTGCATATTTCCTCCCATTTTTATTTTATAACTAATTTTCTCTTTAAATATTTTTTATTCACACAATATTTATAAGAATTAACTACTAAATTAGTAATTAATTAAAATAGGAAAATCAATTTAATTAGAAACTAAATACATGTATTTAAGTAATGACTAAATACTTGCTAGCAAGATGTACTGTTTTCTTCATCTTTTAAATGAAAGGGTTTTTTTAATTAGATTCATAATTCTTTACTTAGTAAACGTTTAGCTTTAATCTTATTTTGTTCAACAACTGTTATGAGTCCCAAAAATGTCCCTTTAAAATAGAGTTTTAATATGCTCTGTTTGGCAAAATTATGATTGTAGTTCACAGTTAAACCATTTTGTAATTTGGTTATGATTTTTTTTGAATTAATATCAACCTTAGAAAAAGCTAAACATTGATCAATTTGAAGAAAAAAACTATTACTTTTAGAAATGCTATTTTGTTTGAGCAATTCAGTAATTGTGATAGCATTTTTTAATAATAATGGTCCTATTTTTGTTCTCTTTAAGTTTGCAAGGTAAGCAAATGATTTTAGTTCAAGCCCAATATCATTAATTAAACTTCGAATATAAGTTCCCTTGAACAATGAACTTCTATTTGAAATTGATCATTATCAAATGATAAGAGTTTTATTCATTTAATTTTAACTGCCCGGGTTCTGCATGAATTACTTCACCTTTTCTAGCTTTTTTATACATTCTGGTACCATTTATTTTAATAGCTGAATAATGGGAGGTATTTGATAAAAGTTTCCCATAAACTCATTAAATGCTTGTTTTAAGTGATTTTCTGTAATCATAAATCTATCAGAAAGAGAAATTTGCTTTGAAACTTGTCCTTCGCATCAAAAGTAGTTGTTTGACTCCATAAGGTGGCTGTTGCAACATATTCCTTATCTTGATTTAGAAGGTAATGAACAAACTTTGTTGCTTCATTAATAGCTAGAATTAATAAGCCAGTGGCTGCTGGATCAAGCGTTCCACAATGACCAACTTTTTTGAAATGAAAGTGATGCTTTACTTTTTTACAAACTAAAAAGGAAGTGATTCTGATGGTTTGTTTATGAGTAAAAACCCATTTTGATTCATAGCAATTATGTTATTGGAAATAATTTTTCTTATCTAGTCGCATTAATCGAAATGTTAAAATGATAAAAAGAATGAAAAAATCACTTCCTAACATAACTAATGCTCCAATTGTTGGATGAATATAACAAAAATAACTAAAAAAAAGAAAACAATATTATAAATGATGGCTCAAATAACACCCCAAAAAACATAGGTTTGGGTAATTTTCATAATATTAAGCATGGGATAAACATTTGCCACATCTTCATTAAAAACAATGACATTTGAAGGAATATTAAATGAATTATACTCAGTGGAAACAGCAACACTAATATCAGCATTAGCAAGGGCAATGACATCATTAATCCCATCCCCAACATACATTACTTTTCCTTTTTGTTTGTATTCACTAACAATTTTTTCTTTTTCTTCTGGTAATTTATCAGCATAATAAGTATCAAAACCAACTTCTTTGCAATCAAGGTCACATTTTTTTCATTATCCCCAGAAAGCAGAATGGTTTTAATACCTTCATCACGGAATTTTTTAACAAGTTCTTTTAAACGGGGATTAATTTTGCTTTGATAAAAAAATGATGCTAGATATTTTTTATTTTTAAGTAAAACTATTTCTCCAGCACCAAGTTGATAATCAACTTGGAGTTGGTCAAGTAACTTCTTTCCTCCCAGATAATAAGTATTATCTTGGTAAGTAGCTTTAAACCAACTCCTAGGATTTCAGTTACCTTAATTTGATCATAAGCATTCACTTCTTTTTGAAACTAAAAATAGCTTTAGCAATTGGATGTTCACTAATTATTTCCATCCCCTTTATAATTGCTAAGGCTTCATTGTTTCCTTACCCACTAGCAAATACACAAAAGCACAAAAATACACTCTCTCTCTCTCTCTCTCTCTCTCTCTCTCTCTCTCTCTCTCTCTCTCTCTCTCTCTCTCTCTCTCTCTCTCTCTCTCTCTCTCTCACACACACACACACACACACACACACACATAATATATACACGTTCTCATATCTGATATTGAATTATACACATAATTTTTAATATCATATTCCAAAATTTGTTCCATTTACTCAAAAACATTCTTTTTGAATATACAGAAAACAGTACAACTATTCATACGGAACATTATGCCATTACACTCTTATTTTCCATTGAACAGAATTTAGGTTCATACCACCCTTGTACAAATGCAGTTTGCTGTTAAGAGAGATAAAACTTTTTCTTTTCTTTTTAAAGTTAGGACATTAGGTATCACATACGTTTCAAAGTGACGTACATGCAAAGTGTCGCATGTTGAAATTAATGACGTAATCATTCATTTTAAGACATTTCACGCCGTCAGTACAAAATAGCACCGAAGAACATAAATTATACAGTCAGACTTTGACTACACAGGCCCGTGTAATGAACGTTTTGTGCGAAATAAAATGAGTGCACAAATCTGACATCATGGTGAGTCCATTCCACTTTTGACTCCTTGCTTCAGATCCTTCTGACTTCTGCAAACATTCCGCAGAGGAACAAACAAGCAACAAACAAAGCAAACAAAAATTATAACTCTCTGCAGAATGTTTAAATGTACTACTAACTATGAGTACTGATATTCCTTGTCACCAGTCACGTCTGTATTCAGTGGTTTTTGTAGTTCAGAGACGTGTACGTTTACACGACAATGCATGCTTCAAAAGAACATGTTGCATTGCCTCATAAAAATGATAAGATGATGAAATGAGGATTATAATCAGACAGAGATAATCATTATCATCATCATGGAAATTTCTATGTCAACTACGCTGACCTGACGGCCGCAAGAACAAGTATGTCAATAAGGAAAGGTCGTGATTATAGCACCACGAAGAAGGGAAGAAAGACGTGGTACGAAATTAATGCACATTTGGGCCTGTTACACACAACAGCATCAGATGGGATTTTTTTTTTTTTTTTTTTTTTTTTAATGCCAGGTTGTCTCCGAAAAGGTACTGGCACGGACTGAACTCCCAGGAAGTTGTGGGGAGCTGCCAGTTCGCCTGTCCAACGTGCAGCACTTTCGACGTACTTTTGATGGAGTTTGTGTGCCATACTTTGTATTTGCACGCATGCCAGGTGAGAGTTACCGCAAGCAATTCAGTGTTATCGGGTTTATATATATATATTTTATAGTGTTCATATAACTTCTTCCGATTGCTAATCAACTGATGCTGCTAGTCACAACCTTGCATTTGTTTGTGTACATTTCGCATAGGAAAAGTCATTGACTCCACGCAGAACAAAGATCAACACTGTCTCGATGTATGGCAAAAATCGACTCTGTCTAGACGTGTGACAAAGATAACCGAAAGAACTCCGTCTCGACATATGATCAAGATCAATCCTGTCTCGACGTATGGCAAAGATCAACTCTGTCTCGACGTAAAATAAAGATCAATTCTCTCTCGAAGTGTGACAAAGATCAACTCTGTCTCGAGGTATGACAAAGATCAAGTATGTCACGATGTATGACAAAGATCAACTCTGTCTCGACGTGTGATAAAGATCAACTCTGTCTCGACGGCCACCTCTACTTGTTCATGGCAACTATAATCTTAACATGAAGATGTCATTGTAATGATATAGGCTGACATGGGTTTTTTGTTTTGTTTTTGTACAGCAGTGTTTGCAATGCGTACGCGTTAACATCGATAGGGTTATAAAATAATGCTGCGAACACTGCTAACACCGACGTAAATAATGACCTGTTACTATAGAAGTTCGTACACTGTTTTATCTGGGAATATGATGAGGGACCAAAGAGCGGTAATTAAATAGTTAAAATTGCCATTTCCACCTACGTATTAAAAGAGTGTGCAGGGAGAGTCGGAGAGTGAGTCATTTGCAATTAGGAAAATAATCTTATACCACAACTTTACATAATATGGGGCTCAACAGTATCACAGCCATCTTGAACAAGTCTACCTTTTTCATGGCGAAATCCAGCCAAAATGTACCTTTTTTGTTTTAAATTGCACCTTTTTTTCTTTCAGTTCTGTAGTATACCTGTACTTCCTTATTCGATGTTTCTCAAACCTTTATGACTTCTGATGATTTTTTAAAAAATGAACACGTTTAAAGCAGTGTTCAAAAATTAAATGTCTCCGATGTGCTGACATAACGGCCTGGATGATGGACGTAATTTTTTTTTTTTTAAATAGTTACTTACTCGATGTCCTTTTTTGAGAACTAAATATCTTTCACGTCCTTTTCAAAAGTGGAAACCCTCTACTTTTCAAAACTCTGGAAACCCTCTACTTTTCAAAACTGGAAACCCTCTACTTTTCTGAACTGGAAGATCTGCGATGTCCTGATTAAAACTTAAAGATTTCCGAGGTCTCGAAGACCTCGCTGGAATCGTCGTAACGGCCGCTGTGACGGGCGCTGCCACGGCGACTGCCGAAGCGTGGTTCCAGCCTGGGACTGCCCCCAGCGTAGCCCGGGAAGTCTGTGAGGGCGATGTCAGGCTCAAGCTGCCCACCGCCACCCTCCCCCGGAACCTGCTGGCGCCGCCTGCCGTCGCTCCGTTGGCTGGAGGTCGGGGATCGGGGAAGTCGTTCCACTACAACCGGGGTCAGGTAATTCGCGGCGGCAGCGGATTCGGCCGCTCTCTCGGCCTCGGCGAGCCTCTCCATCTCCTCCTCCTCCTTCTTCTCCGTGGCCTCCTGCACCAGGTTCATCAGCTGGAACTTGCCGCCCCGCAGCTTGGCAAAGCCGCGATGCCACTTCCGCCTGGCCTCCTTGGAGCGCTTGAGGATGTGATCCTTCACCTGGCTGTCCTTGGCCATCTTGACGATGGTGTGCAGGGACTTCCGCTCCAAGTGCCGGAAGTTCTCCTTCATGCCGGCCTCCAGCTGCACGGGGCTGTTCTCCGACGTGCTCTCCGTCCGGATCTGCTTGGCCAGCTTCTCGAAGTTCCTCATGAAGGCTCGGCTCAGTGTCTGCTCTCTCCGCACCCGCTGTCCGCGCGCGTTGAGCTTGCTCCACAGCTCCACGCCCGAGCGCCGTCTGGCGGTGGTTCCCGTGGGCGTGTCCAGGTCTTCGTCACCTGGCACAGTCCACTCACACTCACACAGCGTTCCTACTTATCACTCGAACATTTTCCAAGCATTTCATTCGCAAAACAGCCACCTTCAAGCGTCGCATTATGTCAGTGAATTCAAGTATTGGGACTGGCAAGAAAATGTAAATTACAAACCAGTTTCTTCATTTCTGAGGATTTCTTTTTTGGGGTATGGGGGATAATTATGATAATGCGAATTATCAAAATACAGATTTATTTTGATTATCAACAAGCTTGGTGGTAACGGACAGAGCAAAACTATTTCCTTTCGCGCGCCCGCGCGCGTGTGTGTGTGTGTGTGTGTGTTTGTGTGTGTGTGTTTGTGTGTGTGTGTGTGTGTGTGTGTGTGTGTGTGTGTGTGTGTGTGTGTGTGTGTGTGTGTGTGTGTGTGTGTGTGTGTGATGGTGGGGGTGGGGGGTCTGTGTCTGCGCCTGTTTCTGTCTTTGTCTCTGTGTGTCTGTTGCTAGTATTACTTGCTGCTGGCATTATTCTGCAGCCTTCCCACTTGTTCCACCTGATGTGAAACCTGGGGCGCTGACCAAACCTCTTCATGATGACCTTGTCTGTACTGACCAAACTCCCACCATGATGTCCCTGTCTGTACTGACCAAACCTCTCCATGATGACCCTGTCTGTACTGACCATAACCCTGACTGTCTGTACTGACCATCACCCTATCTGTACTGATGTACTGACCATAACCCTGACTGTCTGTACTGATCATCACCCTATCTGTACTGATGTACTGACCATAACCCTGACTGTCTGTACTGACCATCACCCTATCTGTACTGATGTACTGACCATAATCCTGACTGTCTGTACTGACCATCACCCTATCTGTACTGATGTACTGACCATAACCCTGACTGTCTGTACTGACCATCACCCTATCGGTACTGATGTACTGACCATAACCCTGACTGTCTGTACTGACCATAACCCTATCTGTACTGACCAAACTCGCTCCACGATGACCCTGTCTGTACTGACCATAACCCTGACTGCCTGTACTTAATGTAACCCTTACTGTCTGTACTGACCAAACCCCCTCGACGATGACCCTGACTGTACTGACCAAAGCCCCACCAAGATGACCCTGACTGTACTGACCATAGTCCGCCTCGGGCTCAGCGGGCGGAGTCTGGGGCCGGATGGCCTGCATCTCGCGCACGAGGTCGATCGTCTCCTCCACCGTCGGCTGCTCCTCCTGCGTGGTCTGCATGCCCAACACCTGCCGCGTCAGGCGCCTGAACTTGATCTCCGTGATGGAGATGATGTGCAGCATGGTGGAGTACCTGCAGGTGGCAAGGTCCCACACTTACTGCAGTCGTCAGTAAACGTTGAATGTGCAGACAAAGCATAACGTAGAAAGCCACAAACCGCGGCAGCAGGCGAGGCATTCAAAGCTACATTCTAACCTTGCTACTAATTGGTTAAAATACAGAAACTTTCATAGCTGTGGACTAAGAAGAAGAAAAAAGAAGAACAACTACAAGAAAAACAAGAAGAAAGAAAGAAAGGGGAAAAGGGGAGAAGAAGAAGAAGAAGAATCATAACAGATTTTCAGCAGACAAGGCCGGATTTTTGTCTTTGGTTGGTGGGTTTGTTGTTGTTGTTGTTGCTGTTGTTGTTGTTGTTGTTGTTGTTGTTGTTGTTGTTGTTGTTGTTGTTTGGGGGGGTCACCTTGAGTACCCTACTTCGGAAGTGGAGGAGAGAATTTGTTCCCGCCAGTACTCCTTAAAAGACAACTTGTGACTACAAACTCTAACTGCACAAGGGCTCTTCTCCAGCAGACCGTGTCTCCTCACCTGTGGAAGAGCATGGCGAGGAACTGCAGGGTCAGCATGATGCCGAAGACCAAGGTGAAGGTGACGGAGATGGGCTCGATCTTCTCGCCCGTGAAGGTGGTGTTCCGATCGCACGGGATCTCCACGGACAGGTTGGTGGTGCTCTCCGAGATGATCTGCAGACTGCTGATGAGCACGACGAACAGCGTGTTGATGAGCAGGAAGGCCATGCTGACTTTGTTGCGCAGCTCCAGGAGCTCCTCCTTCACCGCCTTCTCGTGCTTCTCGTCCTTGTCCAGCGGGTACAGGTACTGGCCGATGAACTTCGTCCAGAAGTCCTTCTGCGGTCAAAGGGTCACTTACTGGATACTGTCAACGCCTGGTCTACTTCATTCTAAGGACGTGTTGGATGGGTACAAGCATCTGGCCGGTGAACTTTGTACAGAAATCCTCTCCGTGTTATACAACTTGCATATAATTATAGGATCGGTTTGGTTGGTTAAACCTGTTTAATGCCAAGTTGTTTCCGAAATCCCAGTAGGTGGGGGAAGAGGGAGATTACCTAACGCTACACTGTCACCACCACAATGACACCGGCATTAAGATAGGCAGCGGTGAGAGCCGTTTTAATGTTTGATTAATTGTAAGGGACAGAGTCACATGTCAATGTCCACAGACCACAACTCATGAAGAGAGAGGAGAGCCTAAGCGGAATCAAACCGAAGTACCTCTGCTTACCAGCCTAAGGTCTTACCGCTAGGCCAAACCGGCTCACGTAATTACTAGAACACTGGCGCCTCTTTTATATATAACTGGCTCTGTTCGCCATTCCGCTGTTGTGAACTCACCTCGTCGTCATCGATGAACTCTTTGGGGCCTTGCCCCAGGTCGCCATCTTCTGACCACATGGGGTTCTTCAGTTCGTCCCGCGTCTTCTTCTCGTACAGCGGGTTCGCTGCACACAGGACCAAAGGACATTGAGGCACACAGGACCAAAGGACACAGGACCAAAAGGACAATGAGGGGCACAGGACCAAAGGACAATGAGGGACATAGGACCAAAGGACAATAAAGGACACAGGACCAAAGGACAATGAGGAACGAAAAGAATCCTCAGAAATCTGAGTTTCTGGACAGTTTGTCACCTTTTCTACGTCTGTCCGAGGACATTAACTTCTGTTTTTCCTTTTTAATTGTTGGTGATGATGATGCCTTTCCTTCTCCTTGCCTTATGTCTGTCCGTTGTTGGTCATAATGAAGTCTTTTCCTCTCCTTGCTTTATGTCTGTCCGTTGTTGGTCATAATGAGGTCTTTTCCTCTCCTTGCCTTATGTCTGTCCGTTGTTGGTCATAATGAAGTCTTTCCTCTCCTTGCTTTATGTCTGTCGTTGTTCAGGCATTGTGGTTTTTTAAGGGAATGCACTTTATAGAAATACTCAGAACTAGAAGTATATACACCAGAAGACGAAGAAGTCCGACTGTTTGCCCAAGGGGAAAAGCTTAATTCCAAATGATTTGAATCAGCTCGGAGTAAAGTATTTTGTGGGTCTTAGGAGGAATGTCCTCTGTAGAAAATTCCTGCAGTGGTAGCAGTCGTAGTAGTTGCAGTTGGAGGAGTAGGAGTAGGATGACTAGTAGTAGGAGGAGGTGGAATAGAATTAGGATGAGGAGGAGTATTCGTAGTAACTAGAGGACGAGTATTCGTAGTAATAGGAGGAGGAGGAGTATTAATAGTAATTAAGAGTAGAAGGAGGAGGAAGAGGAATAGTAGTAACAGTAGAAAGAGGAGTATTAGGAGGAGGAGGAGATGGCGTAGAAGTAGGAGGAGGAATATTAATAGCAAGAGGAGGAGGAGTATTAGGAGGAGGAGAAGGCGTAGTAGGAGGAGGAGTATTAGCAGTAGGAGGAGGAGTATTTGCAGTAAGAGTAACAGGAGGAGGAGTATTAGTAGTAAAAGTAGAAGCAGTATTAGCAGTAAAAGTAGGAGTATTAGTAGTAACAGTAGGAAGAGTATTAGTAGTAAAAGTAAGAGGATCATTAGCTGTAAGAGGAGGAGGAGGAGGATTAGTAGAAAGAGGAGGAAGAGGAGGAGTATTAGTAGTAAGAGTAACAGGGGGTGCAGGAGAGGGCATAGTAGGATGAGGAGAAGTATTAGTAGTAAGAGAAGGAGGAAAATTCGTTGTAAGAGTAGTAGTAAGAGGATGGGTAGCGGTGGTAGCACCAGGAGGAGGAGGAAGCGGAGGAGGAAGCACAGCAGTAGCTGTGGGAAGAGGAGCAGCAGCAGCAGCAGCAGAGAATTCCGATTGTTTGCCCAGGAAGAACTAGAGCTTGGATCCAATTAAACCTGACACGCCCACCTCTCTCCACCGCCCCTTCAAACAGGTCCGGAGCGTCAGAGAATTTCTGTGGCGACTTCGCAGCCGGAGTGCCCGGAGGGGTGTCCTCGGGTAGCTCGCTCACTCCCCGCAGACTGTCTCCTACCCCTGACGTCGTGGTCAGCTCCGTCACCTTGCTGTCCAGCACCTGAAGCAAAGAACAGCGGTGACCCATGTCACCTCACAGTAAGGTAGGAGGGGGGTTTCTGTCAGTGCAAACAGAGAGACGGACAGAGAGAGAGAGAGAGAGAGAGAGAGAGAGAGAGAGAGAGAGAGAGAGAGAGAGAGAGAGAGAGAGAGAGAGAAGTCAGAAACAGAGAGACGAAGAGAGAGAGAGACACAGAGAGAGACAGAGACAGAAAGAGGGTAGCAACAGTGCCTGCATGTGTGGAATGACAACATAACCCAGATTTTATTACTCCTCCCCATCCCCCCCCCCCCCCCCCCCATCTGATTTTTGATCAGTGTCATTCCTCGCGCATGCATAACAAAGTTCACAACTTCAAAGTTCAATCAACTGCCGCTAAAAAGGAGTGAACAACGACGTAGGCCTACACACTCACGCAAACAAATATCACAGCCATCAAAATCCACAGGCTGATCAGCCACAGCCACACTCAGTGAGCCGGTTTCTGCCACACGATTCTGTATCACAGAATTGATCGGCTTCCCTGGGACGCCAGGTTTTCCGCCCGAGAACAAAGGATCCTGCCAGTCGATAGTCTACCAATCGAGAGTCTACCAGTCGTGAGCTGTTCCCCGTTGGCGGGGAAGGGGGGAGTGCGGGGAAGGAGAGACGCAGGGAGTTGTGGGGTGACTATCCACCCCCACCCCTCAACCTCAGAGCTCAGGAGCTGTGTGAAAGTCGAGGTGGCCGTCCTGGACTCTAGTCCCTAATAGTCCCTACAGTCTCTGTGGACGTAAAGCAACATTTGAAGATCTTGCAGAGCTGGGCAGCTGTGTGAAAACCGAGGTGGCCGTCCTGGGCTCCCGTCCCTAACAGTGCTTATGGTCTCTGTGGACGTAAAGCAACATGTGAAGAAGAAGACCTCCCCCCACCCCCCACCCCCACCCCCACCCCCATCCGACAGCCCTCCGGAGCCAGGTGGCGCTCACCTCGATGCTCTTCATGATGGTGTTGAAGCGGACGTCGTTGGGACTGGCGCCCTCCCGGGGGCAGCACAGGCAGCGGAAGAGGTTGCCGAAGGAGAAGCTGTAGTCGGAGTCGGCGTTGTGGGTGTCGGCCAGTCTGCTGAGGGCCTCCCTGATGAAATTGGAGCCCGAAGACTTCTTCTCCGCCACCGGCTGCCCCTGCTGTGTGGGCGGCGGGGGGGCAGCCGACTTCACCTGGTGTAACCAAACATGGTCATGGTTAGCCGCTTTCACCTGGTGTAACCAAACACTGCCATGGTTAGCCGCTTTCAGCTGGTGTAACCAAACACTGCCATGGTTAGCTGACTTCACCTGGTGTAACCAAACATTTTCATGGTTAGCCGACTTCACCTGATGTAACCATTGTCATGGTTAGCTGACTTCACCTGGTGTAACCAAACACTGCCATGATGAGCTGACTTCACCTGGTGTAACCAAACACCGCCAAGGCTAGCTGACCACACCTGGTGTAACCAAACACTGCCACGGTTAGATGACTTCACCTGGTGTAACCAAACACTGCCATGGTCAGCTGACTTCACTTGGTGTAACCAAACTGGTTGTCTACAGCACTGACCTCATACAGCACTGACCTCCCTGGTGTCTACAGCACTGACCTCCCTGGTGTCTACAGCACTGACCTCCCTGGTTGTGTACAGCGTTGTCTGGAGCACTGATCTCCCTGGCTGTCTACAGCACTGACCTCCCTGGTTGTCTAGAGCACTGACCTCCCTGGCTGTCTACAGCACCGACCCCCTGGTGTCTAGAGCACTGACCTCCCTGGTTCCCCAGGAGACGTTGTGCAGGTTGGCGAGGGAGTAGAGCAGCAGCAGCATGGACATGGATGGGATGGAGAGGAAGTAGAGGAAGCCGTGCAGGATGGCCGTGCTCTCCATGGGGTGCAGCAGCGCCGTCACCACGAAGACCCCCACCACGCCCAGCAGGAAGGTCGTGGACACGGAGCAGAACCCGTTCTCCGCCGCCCCCCGTATAATGCCCACCAGGACCAGCATCATCACTATCGTGTAGAAGATGGACAGGATCCCCGCGTACGCCAGCTGCAACAAGACCAGCATCACCACTGTTGTGCAGAAGATGGACAGGGTCCATGTTAGTATCATCACTGTTGTGTAGAAGATGGATAAGATCTCCGAGTAGGCCCACTGCAACAGGCCCATCAGTCACAGAATCGGTGTATTCCCCGTGAAATGCGGCTCAGGCCGAGAACTAGAATAATCCAAGATCCATTTTTAAAATTGGCGCTGTGCTTAGTTTTGTTCCCCCTGACGTACATAACTGCCCAGTATGCATGGACTGTGGGACAGACCTGCTAGCATTGAGTCAGTTAAGTCGCTATATATAGAGCGAAAAGGAGAGATGGAGTGGGGGGTGGGGGGCAGGGAAACAGAGAGACAAAGAAAGACAGAGAAAAAAGAAACACACACACACACACACACACACACACACACACACACACACACACACACACACACACACACACACACACACACACACACACACACAGAAAGACAGAGAGAAAGACAGAGAGACAGATAACAGAGACAGACATACAGAGAGACAAAGAGAGAGAAAAAGAGAGAGAGACAGACACAGACAGACTGGGAGACAGAGACAGAGAGAGAGAGAGAGACACACACACACACACACACACACACACACACACACACACACACACACACACACACACACACACACACACACACACACACACACACACACACACACACACACACACACACACACACAGACGTACCCTGGTCGTACTGCACGTAATGCCTGGCCTCAGTGGGCGGTGTGGTGTAGCGCTTCATGACGTTGTCGTCCATCAGAGCGGAGCCGCGGAACAGACTGAAGCAGCCCGGACTGCACAGCACGCAGCCCAAGATGTGCTCCGTCGACTTCTGCAGCCAGTGGCTCACCGCGTACTCAAACTTCTGGTACCACACCATGGGGCCTGCGGGTCATCGTCGTCATCATCATCATCGCCATTATCATCATCACCATCATAACCGTCATCATCATCATCATGAAACATGGACGTCTGCAGCCAGTAGCTCATCCTGTACTCAAATGTCTGGTACCACACCATGGGGCCTGCTGGTCGTCGTCGTCGTCGTCATCATCATCAACACAATCATCATCATCATCATCAAATATGGACGTCTGCTGTCAGTGGCTCACCGCGTACTCAAACGTCTGGTACAACACCATGGGGCCTGCGGGGTCGTCATCATCATCATCACCACCACCACCACCACCATCATCATCATCATCATCATCATCATCATCATCATCATCATCATCATCGCCAGCATACTTAAACGTCT
>CAUZXP010000145.1:33052-83511 GCA_963584105.1 Alviniconcha strummeri
AGCCGCACCGCAGCCCGCAAAACTTAAATCCCATCAAACGGAAAGCCATAAATTTCTGCACGCTGGCACACGCTACAAAACTCAAAACCGCCCAAGTGACGCACATCTAAGCAGCAATGTGACGCTGATCCTGGCAGAGACCCGCAACAGGAGATCCCTATTGATTAAGTTTGCCTCCCAGACATCTGCAGGCTTTGAACTACTGAAGACAAGGCAAAGTGTCGAATATCAGTATAATGACTCAGTGTAGCTGCATGCGTTCAAGGGGAGTTCTAGCTGCTAGCTATCATGTGGATGTGGCTCCCTTGTCATTTTTACTGCTCTCATGTGAAGTTTGTGAGGTTTTAGCAGAGAGGGGGAGGGGGGGGGGGAGAGAGAGAGAGAGAGAGAGAGACAGAGACAGAGACAGAGAGAGACAGACGGGTTGGGGAGCGGGGAAGGAGAGAGAGAATGAATGAATGAATGAATGGATAAACTGATAGAGAGAGTGGGGAGAGGGAGGGAGAGAGGCAGAGACAGAGAGACAGAAACAGAGAGAGAGAGAAAGAGAGAGAGAGAGAGAGAGAGAGAGAGAGAGAGAGAGAGAGAGAGAGAGAGAGAGAGAGAGGAACATTTTTCTTTTTTCTTTAAGAAGGTAATGGAATAAATAAGTCAATACAATACTTTTTTTTACATCCAGCCCTCCGGCAAACACTCCAAAACAAAATATCAAATCACTATCAATACACTGCCTTAACTACTGAGAGGGAGAGAGAGTTTAATATGCACACAGAGAGAGAGAGAGAGAGAGAGAGAGAGAGAGAGAGAGAGAGAGAGAGAGAGAGAGAGAGAGAGAGAGAGAGAGAGAAAGACGGAGAGACAGAGAGAGAGACACACACAGAGACAGAGAGATAGAGGCAGAGACAGAAAACACAAACAGAGAGAGAGAGAGACACAGACACAGAGAACCAGAAAGACTATAAAAACGCAGTCAGCAACACGGGGCCTTAAAGTCTCACTCCACAAAACCCCAAAGAAATCGAGACCAACACTAATGGACACGGTGACTGTAACCAACAAGGGACCCCCCGCCGCCCCCCCCCCCCCCAACCCCCCCCCCCCAAAAAAGAAGAAGACCACCGCCACTCAACGACGCTCTAGCTACCCTCCTTCACGCCCAGGGGCCCCTGATCGTATCCACCTCCGTGTCTCAGTCTCGACACACTCCGTTGCACCTGCTGAAGGAAACCCACACATGCAGGTGGAGGAAAAGAAACATTCACGACACGCTTCAGTGGAGTGCGCCGTCACGGACTTGGGGAAGCCGGCCGGCTATCTGATGAACGGAAAGCTTGTTGACAGGAAACGGGCCGTTGATGGATAATTAGCAGGATTTTGGGCGGACACCCTCCCTTAGTCAGGTCCTGACAGATGTACAAAGTGAAACGGTAAACGGTTTAAAACTGATCGCTATCGTCAGAGTCCGAGTTCCCCTCAGTGGACAGTTCGGGAGAAAATGTGAGAGAGAGAGAGAGAGAGAGAGAGAGAGAGAGAGAGGAGAGAGAGAGAGAGAGAGAGAGGGAGAGAGGGAGAGGGAGAGGGAGACATAGAGAGACAGAGACACACAGAGAAACTGAGACAGAGAGACAGACAGAGACAGAGAAACAGACAAACAGACACAGAAACAGAGAGAGACTGAGACAGAGACGTGCAAAGTTGCTCGCTGGTTTTGTTTTTTGTTTGTTTTTTTCACGCATGCGCGGTAATCCAGAGCTCAGGAATTGTGTGAAAGTCGAGGTGGACGTCCTGGGCTCCCGTCCCTAATAAGCCTACGGCTTCTGTGGACGTAAAGCAACACTTTAACCAACTTCATGCGCGGTAAACTTCGCGATTTCAGCTGTGTCGGACACACTGCTAAAGAAGCGTTTCGTCAAGCTGAAACGCGCAATTGTTCAAACTGGTCCTCGTGGAAGATAACAAACATGTAAGACTAAAACATGAATGCCCTGCCCATGTGTAAAGTTAGAACAAGTTCGGCCTGCCTATGTGTAAAGTTAAAACAAGTTCGCCCTGTCCATGTGTAAAGTTAAAGCAAGTTCGCCACGTCCATGTATAAAGTTAAAACAAGTTCAGCCTGCCCATGTGTAAAGTTAAAGCAAGTTCGCCCTGCCCATGTGTAAAGTTAAAACAAGTTCGCCATGCCCATGTGTAAAGTTAAAACATGTTCACCATGATCATGTATAAAGTTAAAACAAGTTCTCCCTGCCCATGTGTAAAGTTAAAATAAGTTCACCACGTCCACGTGCATGAAGTAACAACGTGTCTGCAATGTTCACGTTTTAAGTTACAAACAAGTCCGCGAGTATCTGGAATTGAAACTAGTACGCCGTTCCCACGTGTACAAAGTAGAAACAACTCTGCCATACCCTAATGTCTAAACTTAAAACTGACCGCCATACCCTCGTGTCCAATATGAAAACTTTGCCATGCTCTAGTGTCTAAAGTTAACACTGAAGACTGCAAGTGTTGTTGTCATTTCACACTCAAAGCTGAATCTATACCAGTATGCTTCCGTGTGCACGCGTGTAATAAATACCCATAGCTGCCTAGGAAAACGTAGAATGCAACTTTTTGACTGAGGTTATGACTTACATATATCCTTGCAACAACACGCAACGCCGGTCGCGTGACGAAAACCTCAAGTCGGATTACATGCACATTGCACGCTTACAGCTACCAGTGGCACACCTTTCTGGAAAAGAGCTGAAAAGAAGACCGTTTTTTGCATACTCAAATTTCCGTCGCTGGCCCCGTTACTGACCGGCTGCTTACTACACCTCGTCCCCAGTAGCCTGCTTTGGAGGAAATGGGCTTTCTTCTTCCGGCTTCGCTCAAAGCATTTTGGACACAGCGCTACACTCAGCTACTGCGTGCCCAATTTTAGTGGGACAAAAATCTAATGCAGAGAACTTTAGGCTACGCCAGATGCGACGTGCTTTCTGACGCTAATTGTCTTCAAATTCCGGAAGAGGTTAAAAGAAGCAGAGAAAAAAAGAAAAAAAAGAAGAAAAAAAAAGAAGAAAAGAAGAAGAAACATGTAACCACAAAACTTCAAGAAGAAGAAGAAGAAGAAGAAGAAGAAGAAGAAGAAGAAGAAGAAGAAGAAGAAGAAGAAGAAGAGAATAATAATAATAATAATTGGTTATTCACTTTAAATTATGTGTATTTAAGATTTCCTTTTCTGCATCCACACACACACACACACACACACACACACACACACACACACACACACACACACACACACACACACACACACACACACACACACACACACACACACACACACACACACACACACACACACACACACACACACACTGATATACACTGAAACAAAGGAACTGACTGGCTTAAACACTGCCCTTGTGGGCAAAGGTCCGATGAGCAGCAGTTGTGTAAACAGCAGGTTGACATTGTCTTGCAAAGAATGTCAATGAAAAATGACAGCGGCTGGCTTTTATGTTGCTTTACGTCCACGGAGGCGGGATGACCTATTAGGGACGGGGACAGAGTGGGAAAGGGGACAGGGTGATTGGCTCGACCGCGGAAACCGCCCGAAAAAGACCGGAGAGACCGTAGATCGCCGCCAGAACAATGGAAGTGTTAAGGCGGTGTCCCCTCGCCATTGCCCAGCGACTTGTGCACTGCGCAATTGCTCTTTCAACTGCTGTGCTGGACAGAGTCACTAAGACAATGTCCGTTGCACCGCTGTTGACGAACAACTTGGACAACTCGAAGCAAAAGACGTCCAACTTGCTCAGCCCAGCTCCACCTCCCTACTCATGATCTCTTCTGGGCAAAAGTGAGGGTCCAGCTCCACCTCCCTCCTCTAAGATCTCTTGATCTTTTGATCTCGCCTGGAACCCTGCAGCGGCTGGGCAGGTAGGCTCTATATATACACAGCTGCGTGCAGCGTGCAGTCAGTGTCACAACGACTGTCTTGGCACAGAGCTCGCTGTCTCTGTCTCCCCTCTACTTGTTTGCTTGACTCTCTGTCTCCCTCTCTCTGTCTGTCTCCTCTCTGCTTTTGTGACTTTCTCCTCTCTGTCTCCTCTCTGTCTGCTTGTGTGGCTCTCTCTCTCTCTCTCTCTCTCTCTCTCTCTCTCTCTCTCTCTCTCTCTCTCTCTCTCTCTCTCTCTCTCTCTCTCTCTCTCTCTGTCTGCTTATGTGGCTCTCCTCTCTCTGTCTGTCTCATCTCTGTCTGCTTGTGTGGTCCTCCCCTCTCTATCTCCCCTCTATCTGCTTGTGTGGCTCTCTCCTCTCTGTCTCCTCTCTTTCTGCTTGTATGGCTCTCTCTCCTCTGTCTGTCTCCTCTCTTTCTGCTTGTGTGGCTCTCTCTCCTCTGTCTGTCTCCTCTCTGTCTCCCTGTGTGACTCTCTCTCCTCTCTGTCTGCTTGTGTGGCTCTCTCTCCTCTGTCTGTCTCCTCTCTGTCTGCTTGTGTGGCTCTCCTCTCTCTGTCTGTTTCATCTCTGTCTGCTTGTGTGGCTCTCTCTCTCCTCTGTCTGTTTCATCTCTGCTTGTGTGGCTCTCTCTCCTCTGTCTGTCTCCTCTCTGTCTGCTTGTGTGACTCTCTCTCCTCTCTGTCTGTCTCCTCTCTGTCTGCCTATGGGGCTCTCTCCTCTCTGGCTGTCTCCTCTCTGTCTGCATGTGTGGCTCTCTCCTCTGTCTGTCTGTCTCCTCTCTGGCTCTAAGTCTGCCTGTCTGTCTCCCTCCTGTCAGTCTGTCACTGTGTCTCCTCTCTGTCTGCTTGTGTGGCTCTCTCCTCTCTTTCTGTCTCCTCTCTGACTCTCTGTCTCTAAGTCAGCCTGTCTGTCTCCTCCTCTTTGAGTCTGTCTCTGTGTCTCCTCTCTGTCTGTTTGTGTGGCTCTCTCTTCTCTCTCTCAGTCTGCCTCTCTGTCTGTCTCACCATATCTGTCTCCCACTCTTTCAGTCTGTCTTTGTGTATCCTCTCTGTTTTCTTGTGTGGCTCTCTCCTCTCTATGTGTTTGTGTCCTCTCTTTCAGTCTGCCTTTCTGTCAGTCTGTCTCTCTATGTCTGTCTCCTTCTCTTTCTCTCAGTCTGCCTGTCTGTCTCTGCGTGTCTGTCTCTATCCCCTCTGCTGATGAGGGTGTCAATCTGTCTGTCTCTGTCTCTCTTTCTGTCTCTCTCTCTCTCTCTCTCTCTCTTTCTGTCTGGCTAGCCCTCTGTCAGTCTGTTTCTGTGTTTCTGTCTGTCTCTATCCCCTCTGTTTGTCAGGCTATCTCTCTGTCTGTCTTTGTCTGTCTGGTAGTGCAGCCCCTCTCCCCCAATATAAAATCTACAGTCTCACTTGCTTCTTTCTGTCAGTTGTTTTCCCCAGAAAATTTACTGCTGTTGTTTTTTGATTCACGGACGCGCTCCGCAGTGGGTTAATTGTTTAATTTCGGTTTTATTTCGACACCCGAGGACATTACGCAACACTACCTACCTACCTACCCACACTATTTATATGTTAAATGTTCTGGAGAGCTGGGTAGATAAAAGATATGGGGAGCTTGTGTGTGTGCGTGCGTGCGTGCGTACGTGCATACGTGCGTGCGTGCGTGCTTACGTGCGTGCGTGTGTGTGTGTGTGTGTGTGTGTGTGTGTGTGTGTGTGTGCGTGCGTGCGTGCATACGTGCGTACGTGCGTGCGTGCCTGCTTACGTGCGTGCGTGCGTGTGTGTGTGTGTGTGTGTAGGGGAGGGTGTGTAAAATGATGGCATGAGCTGCGGGGGGAGTGGGGGGGGGGGGGGGAGGGTGGTTGAGGGGGGAAGGGGGGCTGGGGGGGGGGGGGGGAGGGCGAAGAAAAAGTGAGACTGCAAATCTGCTTTGTTTTTAAAATTAAAATTTTGTTCTGGTTCTTACTGGTGATGTGGATACTGATGGGTAGACGCATGATATTTTTGTAGAGGGTTGGAAGTGCCCCTCATAACTCATGTTTATTTTTTTTCAGTTTTGTTAGAAGCGTTAAAACATATAAGACTTTCCCTTGACGTACCTTGACTGAATGTTGAGCAGACAAATATGCCCGCTATGGGCTTATGATAACTTAAAATTTTGTATAAGGTTATAACAGAATGTTTTAGCACAACAAGGCATGTTCTCTATGCTGGTACAGTAGGTTTAAAGTGCCCCTACGTTTCGTTTTCCTCATCGCTTGTTGCAGAAAACTATGTCGTAAGCGGTTGCTGATTTTAACCGCCAAGTGTGGGACATCACCGTGCCAACAAAAACCAGGAGTGCTCACCGCGAACTTTGCCAGGTGTGCATGTAGTAGGAGATGACCGTTCGGACACTGACAGGAGACAGAGCTAGTATTGTTACGTCATACAAATTGAGTATGAAGACGCATTCACAAAAGATACATTTTGAGCTCAAGTGCAACATTCCCTTTGAAGGGCGATGCTGCACAAGCATAATCAAACAAACCGACCAAATACTGAATACTGTAAGCACACATGCTGGTACAGTATCGATGAAACGACAAACGCCGAGTGCCGGAAACTGTCCACTGACGAAGTAATGCAGCCAGCAGGAAGCAACAGGTTTGGGAAGGGGGCACGCTGTGGTCTGGGAAGGGAGCACAGCAGGGCAGGTTGTGGTCTGGGAAGGGGGCACAGCAGGGCAGGTTGTGGTCTGGGAAGGGGGCAGGCTGTGGTCTGGGAAGGGGGCACAGCAGGGCAGGTTGTGGTCTGGGAAGGGGGCAGGCTGTGGTCTGGGAAGGGGGCAGGCTGTGGTCTGGGAAGGGGGCAGGCTGTGGTCTGGGAAGGGGGCAGGCTGTGATCTGGGAAGGGGGCAGGCTGTGGTCTGGGAAGGGGGCAGGCTGTGGTCTGGGAAGGGGGCAGGCTGTGGTCTGGGAAGGGGGCAGGCTGTGGTCTGGGAAGGGGGCACGCTGTGGTCTGGGAAGGGGGCACGCTGTGATCTGGGAAGGGGGCACGCAGTGGCTTGAACGTAGGCAGAAGCTCTTTCGTCACGCGACTGAAAGCGCAAACTCCAAGCACATTATTTTAAGAGTAGCGGAAAGCGAGGCTTTGATTGTGGCGAACGCATTGTGTATGTAGGCTGAGAATTTTCATTCGTTCAAACTGAGGTTGAAAGAAACTATGCAGAGTGGATGAGCGGGGAGTTGCTTAGCTTCACTGTTGGAATAACTTAAAGAACTATTTTCCAAAACAGGTTCAGTCTAAGGTCAGTCTTTTTTCAAGGTGTAAAAGAGATCACAACAGAAGCTTTTTTTGAAAATGCTCCGTTGATTTTATTTTGTTTCTGTTTTGTTTTGCCAAGCACATCTTTGTGGGGCATTTATTTAGAAACATGCATTCAGAAACATGCATCCATCCGTTGACGTTGTTTTTAATTTTGAATCATCCTGTGCGTTGGTGACGGTTTGCGGACGCTCGTACCCGATGACCTACTCCTGCTAACAAATTCTCTCCCTTCTAGCTCTAAAAGTGTTTCAGTTAACTGATCTGGTGTGCTGTGCTGTGCTGCGCTGTGCTTGTGTGTGTGTGTGTGTGTGTGTGTGTGTGTGTGTGTGTGTGTGTGTGTGTGTGTGTGTGTGTGTGTATGTGCGCGTGTGCGTGCGCGCACGCGTGTGTGTGTGAAATGAGAACAATATTTACAGAGAGAGAGAGAGAGAGAGAGAGAGAGAGAGAGAGAGAGAGAGAGAGAGAGAGAGAGAGAGAGAGAGAGTCAAATACTGTTTGTGTGTTCAGCTCCAGAGAGTACTCGTATGTTCTTCGACTTCCTCCGTCTAACCGTCTAGCCATTGTTTCGCTTTTAACCTTAGATCCTTAAAATTCTGATTCTACTTCTCTATTCCAGCAGACTAAAGATCAAATGTCCCTCTGTGCTCGCACCCCGTAAAACTTCTATGCTGTGTACTCATGGCCAAAAAAGGGGGGTAGTTTCCTGTTACTGATGTAAAATTCATGGAACAAAGCCGGAAGAGTTGGCTTCTTCGGTTACTCAAGAGTTGACTCTAGCGCATGCAAGCAAAACGACTCAGCGGGAGCGACTGTCAGTGACTACGACAAGCGTATAAAGACTGACTCGAGCTCTCGGAGTCTAACTCTCCTTGTTATTTTCCGCTCAGTGCGAAGCCTGACTGGACTGCGCCTAAGGACTTTGAATGTTTGCGATACGGAGTGCCTAGTGATCGTTGTTAAACACGGTAGGTCATTAACGAAAATATTACTTCTGATGTTTTTCTACAAAATGCATACTCTTGCAGCATGTCTGACTCTTTTCCGTTCGGTTTTGTTTTGGATGTGTTGGTGTTGGTGGGTTTTGATATCAAATGATTGTGATTATGTCATTGCGGCTTTCGGGTGATGTTTTGTGCGAAATGAAGGTTTGAGAGGAGTATTTATCTTCAGTGAGATCTATAGTAATATGTTGTATACATAACTTTTACGTACGCACACGCACACACGCACGCACGCACACAAGCACACATTCGCGAGTGCTCGCGAGCGAGCGCGCATGCACGCACGCACAAACACACACACACATACACACAAACACATAAAAACATAAACACACACACACACACACACACACACACACACACACACACACACACACACACACACACACACACACAAACACACACACGCACTTTAATATGCAGAAGATGTGTGTCACGGGAACTTTCCCGCTGTCAAAAAAGCGCTTGATAACGTTGATACAAAATGAGTACGCACCGTACAGTGCGCGGTAACTGTCAAGGAAAACGAATGTCCAACAATTGGAACAACTATCGAGAACGTTGCAGTCTCCCCCACCCACCACCCCCATGCACTGTTATCTGGTATGCACGATGCGGCAAGATACCGAAGAGAGGCCAACACTGCTTAACCGGTAATCCCTTCACTCAGCGATATTCTGCACCAAGATCGCACAGTCGACACCCAACAGGCGAGATATTACATTTCACGACTGCTGCTCTGATTGGTTGTAAACGACAGTCAGCATTTTCGCTTGGCCGGCAGTCAACTTTCAGTGAGATCTATAATATTATGTTGTATACTTAACTTTTACGTACGCGCACGCACACACACACACGCACGCACACACGCACGCACGCACGCACGCACGCACGCACGCACGCGCGCAAGCATACATTTGCGAGTGCTCGCGCGCTCGCGCGCATGCACGCACGCACGCACAAACACACACACACACATATACACACAAACACATAAACACACACATACACACACACACACACACACACACACACACACACACACACACACACACACACACACACACACACACATACACACACACGCACTTTAATATGCAGAAGATGTGTGTCACGGGAACTTTCCCGCTGTCAAAAAAGCACTTTTTGTTTTACATTACGTTTAAAGACGTAGTTTTTTGTTCTATCGAGTTTAGGGCGAAAGGGTCAAATGCAGCCTCAGATTTGTGGATAGGGATCATTCAGCACACCGAGTTTGTTCAAACTGTTCAGCTGCTCATTCAGCACACAGAGTTTGTTTAAACTGTCAGAGCTCAGGAGTTGTGTGAAAGTCGAGGTGGACGTCCTGGGCTCCCGTCCCTAATAAACCTACGGTTTCTGTGGACGTAAAGCAACACTTCAACGTTTAAATTGTTCAGCTGCTCATTCGGCACACCGAGTCTGTTTCAGTTTTATCGTCCCTAATATGTGAGCCCGACATCTGAGGACATTAAGCTCCACATCATCATTTCAGTTCTCGAACCGCGTGACAAGTTCACCCCCCCCCCCCCCCCGCTTCCTGTGCTCAGTCTACAGTGCAGCCAACTGCGAAGGGTAACTCTCAGTGTACTCCCGCGCGGTTGGGTGTCGATGAAACTTTTGATTCCTCCCCTGCTATTTTGCTCCGGAAGTATTTGCTCATGTCGATGGGTGGCGATGAAACTTGAGATTTTCCCTTTATTTTACTCTAGCTAATGTCATTGGGTGTCGAAGAAAACTTTAAATTTTCCTCCTTTAAATTGATACCGGCTGTGTTTGCTCATGTCATTATTGAAAAGCAAGCATTAATTACTGATGAAAAAATCCTTCCAAAATATAACTGAAATGTAGGCGGTAGACAAATGACAGCCAGTAGAGTCAGATACTAACTTCAAAGAGCAATATAATTCTAATAGTCTTGGCTAAATTGTAGCTGGTCGCGTGAAGATAGAGCGTTTGCATTGACTATTTGAGTTAAAATATCAAAGGCGGAAGTGAATGACGTATGACATAGTTATGATGCGTCTTCTTTATTACGACACTTTGTGGTCTGTGTGATGTTCCTGCTGTTGTGGATAAAGAATAAATGTTGTCTGATCCAATCGATCAAAAATCGGCTCAATCGAAGACAAGGAACTGAAATCTGCCCTTAGTGTTTTTGTTAAAAAATAAAATATAAAAAAGGTCACAAGGACTGCCTTATCTGGCCATCGATTATCCCAGAAAGTTCAGAGCAGCAACACTTTTGTGCGAGGGACATTTACCGTTGTGTGGACCTAAATACAAATATGTGCGAGAGATCTTTGCAATTATGCCTACATACTTACGATTATGTGCTTTTGACGCTAGAAAGCAGCCATGTCACTGACGTGACTGTCAGCCAGACTTTCGAGAAACCGCGCAGACCCGGTGCACCTTACTGGTGACGGAGCAGGTGGCAGTAAGACTAAGATACTTAAGGCTCAGGTGGTTATTTACAGCCACACCCAGGCCCCTGAGACAGACAGGAAACTCGGTTGGCCCGCACTGTTGACCTCTGTGTTGTCAGTCCACATTTTGTTTGTCTTTTGCTGGAGCGTACACTGAACGAAGAGCGAAGAGGTTTGATCGATAAAAGACAGGCTTTGTTAAGTTATTACCTTGTGATTTGTAGAAACATATATATATGTGTGTGTGTGTGTGTGTGTGTGTGTGTGTGTGTGTGTGTGTGTGTGTGTGTGTGTGTGTGTGTGTGTGTGTGTGTGTGTGTGATGGGTTAAAAACAGGGCATAGTTTAGGCCTATAGTTTTAATCTTTGTCCTTTCGGAGTGTGTTTCGATTAGAGTCCTCAAGAGAGAGAATACGGAATATACGGAATACGGAAATTTTATTCAATAAGGCCATAGCCCCATTTGAAGGGGTGTAAGCACAGTAAACCTTGTAATGCAATGCACACACAGTAATCAATTAGCTGACGTTGGAATGTTGCAAATGAACAAAGCCGAAGCAAAACGTTATGAAGAGGAGAATATTACAATAATGTCCATGATTATTAGTTAAACTCATTCTTATATATATTATATCTTCCTCAAGTTCTACACAATAGCAGGGTTTTTCTTCTGCAGAATGCTTTATACACAAACAAAGCAAGATTTTTCAGGGCGCGTTCATTCTGCGTAGCTAAGAGCAATGCCAACCGAAATTCACATGGGTTATTGAAATATTTGGGTTCTATAAACTCGTATCTTAAATCATCAAATGCAGGACAGCATAGAACAAAATGGACTTCACTGTCCACAGCCGACAGGCACAGTGGACATTTCAAGTCATCTACATTATAAACTTTAAATCTTGATCTATGCACTTTAATGTCTGACACCCCAAATCTAAATCTGGTCAATGTATACCTTATGTGTCTGTTTAAATTTAACATCAAATAGGGTTCAAGACCAGTTAATGTTTTAAATTGTCTGTACAACGAAAATCTGTCACTTGTGTTTACATGGTCATCCCAAGTTTGCCATCGAATGTCAATAAGTCTTTGTCTGAACTCCCTAATAAATGCATTCAAACATCCCACACCCTGATTATCCCAAACATAAAAAAAGCCGTTTGCACATAAAGTTTTGCGAATATTAGTCACCCAGTTAGTTTTCCCCCTTTGGTCCAAGTTCAATAACATTTTATACGCTCCCAAAGGCAGTCTGTGCTCCTCCATGCGAATCAGTTTTAACCAGTATCTTATACAGCGAACACATGCATTAATTTGAATAGGAAACCTTCCAACTTCTCCATACACAAGATCGTTTGGGGTTCTCCTGTCCACACCTAAATAACGTTTCAAACCAAACAAATGTACATTATCAATCAGCGATGAGCAACTTTCCAGACCCCATATCTCTGCTCCATAGAGAACAATAGGTTGCACTTGAGCATCAAAAATCTTCAAAAACACATTAATCGAGTTGCAGTCAATTCTATATAATTTACTCATGATACACAGCAGCGCCCTTTTTGCTCTGCTTACCAAATCTTGACAAGCATGGTAAAAACTAAGCCTTGTAGAAAAACATATGCCTAGATATTCATAAGAGTTCACCACCTTCATCATACAATCACCATAGACCCATCTTTCTCTCGCACATAAATACCCTCCCTTCCTAAACACCACTATATTACTTTTATTCATATTTACTTTAAGTTGTAATCTTGACGCAGCACTAAACAGATTGTTAAGCTGCGTCTGGAGACCAATAACAGTTTCAGACAGCAATATCATGTCATCTGCAAATAACAGTATCACTAGCTGGACAAAATCATTGCTCAGGCTTACTCCATGTCTGCCATTGTAAATAATATCAAGGGCAAGTTCATTTATAAACAGTGAGAACAAGACAGGGCTACACACATCCCCCTGTTTCACACCACGGGTACAGTTGATATAGTCTGTAAACGTAGCACCACATCTAATTCTAGCCTTCACATTTTCATACATACTTCTAACGCACTTATACAGTCTACCCTTAATACCATTTTTCAAAAGAATAGGCCAAAGTAGTTTTCTCGTTATCGAATCGAAGGCCTTCTCAAAATCGATAAAGGCCACATACAACTTCCTATTTAAGGCAAACTGTTTCTGAATCATAGCCATCAGTGTAAACATATGGTCAACAGTTGAATAGTCTTTTTTGAAACCCGCTTGACATTCTCCCGTTAAATTGTTCTGTTCGATCCACTCCTGTAGCCTGTTGTTAATAATGGAACTATATAACTTACTACTGATATCGCATAGAGATATTCCCCTGTAGTTGTTTGGATCATTTTGGTTACCCTTCTTAAAGAGGGGAATAATTATGCTCTCTGTCCAACTATCTGGATATATACCACGGTCAAACAAAACATTGAAAAACTTAACCAAAAAGTCCACTGCCAAATGTCCAGCATGCTTAAAGAATTCACCAATAATACCATCCGGACCTGCAGCCTTACCATTCTTTAACCTTTGGATGGCTAACAAAACTTCTTCTCGTGTAATTGGTCTGTCATAATAGACATCACTTTCACAATTTTCAAAATCATCATCAGAATCTTCATCATAGTTATCTTGTTCAAGCACCTTTTGAAAATGGTTAAACCACTCCTTTTCTGAAATACTGTTATGAGGCTGATACTTGTTCTTCGAAATTTTACGCATATTCTGCCAGAAAGCCTGTTGGTCTGATACTGACTGCATAAGATTGTTCAACACATTTTCATTGAACTTCTTTCTCTTTTGCTGCAACAGTTTTTTTATACTCTCTTCTAGCACAACAATAATCCACACTTTCTGCACGATCTAATGATTTACGAAATTTACGTAATAACTTTCTAACGTTTTTTCTAGCAGCCCTACACTCTTCATCATCCCATTCATCCATCCTCTTTGGTCTGTTAACATATGTTTTCCTTTTCATGTACTCGGCATTCTGTTTTAAACAGTCATTGAAGGATTGTAGGGCCTCATTAATATCCACATCAATTAGACTCGAGGCGAGACGCAACTGTTCTTTGGATTTATCAGAATGCATAGATTCAGTAAACTGCTGGGCACAGTCAGCTTTCCATACAAATTTTGCAGTACATTCATTTTTGTCTGCTTGTGCTGCAGGTTCTATCATTTCTTCAACATTTGTATGCAATTCTAATGGCATGTGGTCTGACTCGATTCTTTCCATAACACAAAGCCGACAGTCATGCTGAATAAGAGCAAACAGGTCTTCGGAAGCCATAAAATAATCGTTCACGCTGAGATATGAATGTATAACGACCCTGCAGGTCGCCATTACAAACTCCATTCAAAATATTCAATCCAAAAGCGGTACACATGTTCAATAACTTTTTTCCGTATGGATTCAATACAGAATCCTCCGAACATCTCACTGGTGTTTCCTCAATAGCACGTGCAAAGACATCATTTTCACTTTGACTTATAGGAAACTCGTTGGCTATTCTACTATTCAAATCGCCACACAAGAGTAAATAAACATCATCCAAAGATAACATTACATCAGCCAAACTTTCTTCAAGTAAAGAAATTCCATCGTCTATATCAAACGCCGAATAGTAAGGAGAATTTTCTGGAGGCACATAAGCACACATGTAAACAACATCCCTGTTGAACCCAAACAGCTTTTTATCCAATAAAAAACAAAGAACATGTCCACGGTCACACTTGATCTCCTTTACATACGGAACAAGTTCGTTTTTGATCAAACACAGAACGCCTCCCGATTTTCTCCCCTGTTTAGTCAGTTTTACAGCTGGCTTGCAAAACACCGTATGACCTGAAAACACACCTGTTTCTAAGTAGTCTACAAACGTCTCAACGAGGCATACAAAATGGAATGAAGAAATATATTGAATCAGTTCTCTGTCTTTAAGTTTAGTAAGGAGACCGTTAACATTCCAATGCAAAAATGACAAATGTTTAAAACGGAAGGTCTTGTCAGTCAGTTCAGCACTATCACTACATACCTGTCTTTCAGTCCCGAGGTCACCTTCATTCTTACTTGCATCAGTTTCTACACAAACATCAGTTACAAGACAACCATCTGTCTGTACATCAGTATCATCACCAATCGACCTACACTCTGAACTGCTGCGGGACGGTATGGTATGTACTGAAGCAGAGAAATCACAGGGCCGGCCGACATCCTATGCACGACTAAATTCTTTCAGCTCGTTGTCTTTGTCTAAAATAAATTTCTTCCCGTCTATCAATAAATGGTCATATACCATTGTTGCCCGTTTTCCTTGGTTTCTGGCTGTCTTGAGGTGCGGGGTCAGCGCCTTCCTTATCTCCCTTACCCTCGGAGAGAAATCTTCAGCGATAAAGATGTTGCTTCCCTTCAGTTTGCTTCTTTCTTTCATGATCTTTTCCTTGTGTTTGTAGAAACAACACCGTGCCACTACAGGAGAGTTAGGTTTACCACTCAGTTATGGACTCGATCAAACTCAATATCATCAGCCAACTTCAATTTGTCTGTTGTGACATCGCGCACAATGCCTTCACAGTCCTGCGACGTCTCGTTGTCTGCTCTAGGAATTCCACAGAAAATGAGATTATTCCTCTTGGACCGGCACTCTAGATCGTCAGTCTTCCTTGCTAAGTCGTGGAGTTGCGTCTTCAAGTTGCTATTCTCTTCTGCTAATTCAGACATCACTTCTTTCATGTTTTGTACTTCCGTCTTCAAGTTGTTGTACGATTCTTTCATTTCATTCATGTCCGTTTTCATATCGTCGAACTTACTGTTCGTCGACATCAGAAGAGACATAACATCTTTCAATGTCGGCTCCGTTTCAGTCCCTGCCGCGTCGTTTCTGGGGGCTGCAGTCGGGGTGGTGTCGATCCGGTTCCCACTGTTCAGTCTTGTCTGTCTCATGTTGTCTGACTTTGGCCCCGGGTTCCTCTCCACATCACCACACCTCAGCAGAAGATCCCCGGTGAAGAACACGGTGAGGATCAACCCCACCATGACACCCTTCAGTCTACTGCTTGCTGTCAGCACACGCACTCTCATGGGCAGTCTATACTTCGCCCGTCTGTACATGAAGCCAATGTAGGTAAACACAAAACTGCCGCAAATCGCTCTAAAGTCCAGCGACGCAGAGGGCATGGTGACGGTGAGCACAAATCAAACACGCTTGCCACGCCTTGTGAACAACAAAGCCGGGTTTACTGAAGCACGGAGCACGTGCAGCACTGGTCCTAGATGTACAGGGTCCGAGTCACAGCATGCCTGGCCTAAGCCCAGCGACAGGAAAAAACAGTAATGGCGGACTGTTTATCAAATTTTCAAAACAGAAAATGTCCACTGACCAGGTCACCTTTGGTTTACAGAGTCCAGAAATTTACCGGCGTGCTCGCCAGGACGTTACAAATCTGATGTGACGTATATCCAGAAGAAACAATGCACAATATACGATTAATTAGCGAAATCACAGGAGAGACTTTCTGCGTGTGTGTTGATCCTCTGTGAGTTCGAGCTCACCCCCCTGAGAGAGAGAGAGAGAGAGAGAGAGAGAGAGAGAGAGAGAGAGAGAGAGAGAGAGAGAGAGAGAGAGAGAGAGGCGCCTCAGCAGGTGTCTCCTCACTTGGCTACACTGGCTCTGCACACTCTCACCTTGCCTGATCTTACAATGCCTACTGTCATCGTATGGTGGTGTTATTGTCCCATTGCCTAATGACATTGTATGGTGTTTTTTTGTCCCATTACCTACTGTCATCGTATGGTGGTGTTTTTGTCCCATTGCCTACTGTGATTATGCGGTGGTGTTTTTGTCCCATTGCCTACTGACATTGTATGGTGGTGTTATTGTCCCATTGCCTACTGACATTGTATGGTGGTGTTTTTGTCCTATTACCTACTGTCATCGTATGGTGGTGTTTTTGTCCCATTGCCTACTGTGATTATGTGGTGGTGTTTTGTCCCATTGCCTACTGTCATCGTATGATGGTGTTTGTGTTACACTGCTTACTGTCATGTAGGATGGTGTTTGTGTTACACTGCTTACTGTCATGTAGGATGGTGTTTGTGTTACACTGCTTAATGTCATGTAGGATGGTGTTTGTGTTACACTGCTTACTGTCATGTAGGATGGTGTTTGTGTTACACTGCTTACTGTCATGTAGGGTGGTGTTTGTGTTACACTGCTTACTGTCATGTAGGATGGTGTTTGTGTTACACTGCTTACTGTTATATAGAATGGTGTTTGTGCCACATTGCCTACTGTCATTGTCGAATGGCGTTTGTGCCATAATGACAGTGTCGCTGTATATATTAATATGTGTAAGTACTTGGGAAGAGTAATGAGGTCAGATATTGAGCGGTGATAAAGTGGCAGGTCAGAAACATGCAAGGGAATGAGGTCAGAAAGCGAGCGATGATAAAGTTGCAGGCCAGTAACATGCAAAGGAATGAGGTCAGACAGCGAGCGATGAGAGCGATGATAAAGTGGCAGGCCAGTAACACGCAAGGGAAGGGCGACATTTAAGTCCCACTTTCTGGATGTATTCCTTTTGTCCGACACGGGAATAACCGACTGGCCAACACATCGACTGTGTCGTTGACATTCTTTGCCCATGACGTCCTGAGACACAGTTTTTAGCTACACGGTGTAGCACCCGCGACAGCACATTACAGCTCAAAAACTGACGCAACTTTGGCACGTCTCGGTTAAGCCAACTGTACTGGCGGTGGGTCCCGCCGACCAACGTTACACTTCCTTGTTCAGTGTAGGCTGCGTGAGACATGGTTATCAGGCAGCGTGAGACCAGGCCAACACACACGCACACACGCACGCACACACGCACACTCACGCACACACACACGCACGCACACACACACACACACACACACACACACACACACACACACACACACACACACACACACACACACACACACACACACACACAAACACACACATGGACGGGGGAATAAGCACAGTTGTGATGGGGAAAAAGAATAAGAATAATAAAAACAGTTTAGAAATAGTTATTGTACAGGTGGGTCTTGAGGGCGGCCTAGTTTAGAAATAGTTATTGTACAGGTGGGTCTTGAGGGCGGCCTAGTTTAGAAATAGCTATTATACAGGTGCGTCTTGAGGGCGGCCTAGTTTAGAAATAGTTATTGTACAGGTGGGTCTTGAGGGCGGCCTTGTTTAGAAATAGTTATTGTACAGGTGCGTCTTGAAGGCGGCCTAGTTTAGAAATAGTTATTGTACATGTGGGTCTTGAGGGCAGCCTAGTTTAGAAATAGTTATCGTAAGGTGGGTCTTGAGGGCGGCCTAGTTTAGAAATAGTTATTGCACAGGTGGGTCTTGAAGGCGGCCTAGTTTAGAAATAGTTATTGTACAGGTGGGTCTTGAGGGCGGCCTAGTTTAGAAATAGTTATTGTACAGGTGGGTCTTGAGGGCGGCCTAGTTTAGAAATAGTTATTGTACAGGTGCGACTTGAGGGCGGCCTTGAAATAGGGGGTGGGGGTGGGGGATCTCTATGTCCATCTGATTGCAGAATCATTCATTCGGCTAGTGACGGCGCGAAGTTAGGTGTAATGGGTCTCTGCCTGTCTGCCTCTCTCTCTCTTTTTTTTCTTCTCTTTCTCTTCCTCCTAACCTGACACTATCATTTTTTTCATCATTACTCCTGTAGTCAATGTTGTTACTATTGTTTTATGTGTAGCCTACTGGCATGTAGATTAGCAGGGACAGATTGTAAGAATAGGCAACTGCCTAAAATCTTAATCCTTGTGTAATAAAGTTCTGAGTTCTGAGTTCTGAGTTCTCACCCCCTCTGTCTCACCCTCTCTCTCTCTCATCCCCTCTCTCTCACCCCCTCTCTCTCTCACCCTATCTCTCTTACCCCCTCTCTCTCTCACCCCCCTCTCTCTCAAACCCCAGTCTCGCTCACCCCCCTCTCTCTCACCCTCTCTCTCTCACCCCCTCTCTCTCTCCCCTTCTCTCTCTCCCCTTCTCTCTTTCTCTCCCCCATCTCTCACTCCTTGTCGCTGTCTCTGTCTGTCTCTCAACTCCCCCTCACTCTCTCTCACCACCCCTCTCTCTCACCCCCCCTCTCTCTCTCACCCTGTCGCTGTCTCTCTGTCTGTCTGTATGTCTGTCAGTCTGTCTCACCTCATCGGTCTTGGGTTTGGTTGGGGTTGTTGGTGGGGAAAGGGACGAAACTGCGACGTGTTGACGCTGTGGGCGTGTGGTGTACTAGTTTGCATTCTGTCTTCGGAGTAAGCAGCATGCACAGACATCTTCATTTGTGTCACTGGCGGTGGTAACGGTGTGTGTGTGTGTGTGTGTAACGAGTGTGTGTGTGTGTGTGTGTGTGTGTGTGTGTGTGTGTGTGTGTGTGTATGTGTGTGTGTGTGTGTGTGTGTGTGTGTGAGAGAGAGAGAGTGCGTGCGAGCGTGTGTGTGTGTGTGTGTGTGTGTGTGTGTGTGTGTGTGTGTGTGTGTGTGTGTGTATGTGTGTTGTAACTGCTTCTGTTTTGATTTTTTTTTAACAAGAACAGATTGTATGACTAGGCTTCTGCCTGAATGTTTTAATTCTTGAGTAATAAAGATCACTCACTCACTCACTCAATCTTCAGGAACGAGTGGGACGTGTTCAAAACGGCCGAGTCCAGCCAGCACCACTCCAGCTCGTCCGAGTCGTACACCTTCTGGAAGACTGTGAACTTGGTGGTGAAGGTCCTCCTGTGCCTGCTCTTCTTCTGCCTGGTGCTGGGCTCCGCCGTCCTCAGCAAGATCACGCTGCTCGTCATGGTCTACTTCATCAACCCCCTGCAGCTCAACACCGTGCTGCCGGGAGTCGGCAACTCCACCACGGGGCTTGTGGTCAAGGTCAGGACGTGGCTGAGAGTCTTTGTCCCACAGTGAACAGGGTTACTTTTTTTTTTCTTCTAGTCAACTTGTCTCTCCGCCCCCACCCCTCCCCTTGACTCTATGTCTCAGTGAACAGGGATACTTTCTTTTTCTTCGTCAACTTGCCTCTCTGCCCCCACCCTCCCACCCCGCTGCCTCTTTGTCTCACAGTGAACAGGGCTACCTTTTTCTTCTTTGTCAACTTGCCTTCCTCCCCCCCCCCTCGCCTCTTTGTCCCACAGTGAACAGGACTACCTTTTTTCCCTTCGTCAGCTTGCTTGTCCGGTACCTCCTGCCCCACCCCATTCTTGCCTCTTTGTCCTACTGTGAACAGGGCTACCTTTTTTCTTCATCAATTTTCTCCTCTCCAGTGCCACCCCGCACATTACGGCTAGACATAGTACAGCAGCTCACGACTACAGTATCCTCACCAGGATTATAAATAAATAAATACTGATAACAATAATATATTATTTCTGGCGCCCCATTTCGTAAGAGCCCGGAGTGCTTACAAAGACAAAAGGGTACGTTCATTTCTCTCTCTCTCTCTCTCTCTCTCTCTCTCTCTCTCTCTCTCTCTCTCTCTCTCTCTCTCTCTCTCTCTCTCTCTCTCTCTCTCACACACACACACACACATACACACACACACACGCACACACTCTCATACACACACCCACACTCGTGGAGTAGGCTAACCAATACCGGTGTGTACCGTGCTGTGTCTGGTTTTCCAGGGGTCGGATGGCAGTCTGGACGTTACGTGGGTGTGGGCTCTGCTCTTGGTGGTGTGGTCACCCTACGTCTTCACCGCCATGTCCTGCCTCTTCCAGCTCTTCTTCAAGAAGACGCCGCCTCTGTCCTGGATCGCCTTAGTCGTGGTCAGTTGGCACTGGTAGATGCACGTGGCTTTGAACGTAGCTGAAACTTCCACAAAGAACAAAGGCAAATATGCCCCTTTCGGGAAAAATATCAAAGTAAAGTGATTGTGTTAATTTACACGAGGGGTGACAAAGATACGGATGTCGGATGGGGATCGTAATTGTCTGGTTGGAGTGTAAGATAGCAGACCAGATAATGAAGGGGTGTGCCAGAAATGGAATTTAGAAAAACTGAAAGTTAACATTTTGTGTTGAATATGATGTGTTACTGGCAGCCAGTACAGAGTTCGAAGAATAGGATGCTTGTGGTCAGATTTCTTAGCGTTATGCTCAGGCCTTGATCTGCCTTCTGACCTGCTGGAGGTCTGTCTAGCAGCCTGTGACAGGGCCAGTAGCAAAGGACAATAGACGGCGGGTGACTGGGACACTGACAGGGACTTGTGAGGCCTTCTGACCTGCTTTGACGGGGCCAGTAGCAAAGGGCAATAGACGGTGGGTGACTGGGACACTGACAGGGACTTGTGATGCCGATGCAGGCTGTTCAATGTGTGTGAGCTGCTTTTGGCCTGGGTATTGATCATATGCATGCTTACGCAGTATGAGTGAGTTTTTAACAACAGTCGGTACCTTTAGGGTTTAGCAAATCAGACAAGAAAGTCAGGCTGTCATGTGTGTGTGTGTGTGTGTGTGTGTGTGTGTGTGTGTGTGTGTGTGTGTGTGTGTGTGTGTGTGTGTGTGTGTGTGTGTGTGTGTGTGTGTGTGTGCAGAGCCTGGTGATGGAGACGGTGCACACCGCCTCCCTGATGATCCTGCTGTACATCGTACTCCCTAGTTACGACCCTCTGGTGGGCTGCCTCCTCCTGATGAACATCACCACCTTCCCAGCCCTGCTCCGGCTCATCGAGGACCTGTTCAGCCTCAGGCAGGCCACGGGGATAGAATTCCGCGAAGAGTCCGCCCTCCACAAGGTCTTCAGATGGATCATGGACATCGTCGGGCTCGCTGGCCAGGTGGCAGCCTTGGTGTTCTTCGTTCTCAAGACCAACGAGTTCTACGGAGACTCCACCCTCACCATCCTTGTGGTCGTGACCTTCGTCGTGACGTCCTTGGGCTGGTGGCCTAATTTCGTTAAGTATGTGCCCAAGCTGTACGCGCTGAAGATGCAGATCCGTCGTCACAAGGTGAAGGTCGACTTCATCACGTCCCTGTGGAAGATCGTCTTGTCCTTCGTTGCCGTGTCCTTGATGTTCGCGGTGGGAGGCGTTGACTGTGTCAAGGTTTTCTACTTGAGAAGCTCGTCAGCTGATAACTGCACTCTGTTCGGCAACCTCATAATCTACAACTGGACGTCACCCCAGCAAATCCCGAGCTCCTGCAACATTTATCTCCCTTTCGTCCTTGCTCTCGTCAACATTCTTTCCAGTGGGTTCTGCTACGTTATTGGAACGGCCGCATGCAAGGTGCGCGCGCAGATTCCCTGCTTCGCTGTTCCATTGATTCTCGCCACCCCCGTCAGCTTCGCCTTTCTCATCCTCACGTACTCGACGGACAACTCCAACGACAGAGTGCTTGGCTGCACTGTGCCCTGGGTGCCCCCCATAGAAGATCTGTCCGAGTTCCTGAAGGTGTACAATCAGGAGATGTGGATCGCTGTGGGCTTCCTGAGTTACGTCTCCTACTTGCTCGTCGGACGACACGTGTGGACTCATCAAGTCACAAAGCTGGCCAAAAGTCATCGGTAAAGGGGAATAATAATCTTGTTGTGTTTTTTACACATGCTAACTTACGGCTTTTAATAACAAATCATACAA
Source organism: Alviniconcha strummeri (assembly GCA_963584105.1). Taxonomy (NCBI): domain Eukaryota; kingdom Metazoa; phylum Mollusca; class Gastropoda; family Provannidae; genus Alviniconcha; species Alviniconcha strummeri. Next base: position 55,401 of record CAUZXP010000145.1, read on the forward strand.
AATAGAGAAACTGTATTTGTGGCTGGGAATGGTGTTCACTTTGTTAATCTGTCGAGTACGAAACCTTTTGAACGGGAATCCAAAGTTGCCTACCTCACACAAGCGACCACATAGTGATGAATTTTGTTTTGTCCCTTTGGAAAGTTTTCCATCAAGTGATCACGTAGTAATTAAAAATTATTATTGCCTAATTGTAAAATAATAATAATAATAATCTCTTCTCCAACGCGAATCTTTGCAGAAGAAAAGCACAATGCGCCAGCACACATCATCCACGAACATATTACATACAGTCCAAGTCTCGGGAATGGTCTACCTAGGTTTGTGAAAAGACCTGTCTGAACACAATAGTCTTCAGCTGAGTTTTTGAACTGAGACAGAGGGGAGAGATTTCTCATGGGAAAGTCGCGTCACTTTCCCTGAGAAACCATACGTACTGGAATCGTGCTAAAAGCTTAATTACACTTAAACCATCTCTGTTTGCTTGTCTGTGTCTGTGACGTTTACCTCTTCTTCGTTTAGTTCGACTCTTATATTACTTTGCCATTTAGTTCACTTTGACCAGTTTCTTACTAACCTTGATTAGCTGGGTCTGTAGGTGAGTAGTGTTCTGGTAGGTTGATTGATTTGGGGGTGGGGGTGGATATAGTATATAATTATATGGCTGGCTGGCTGGAAGAACAAATTAATAGCGAACTGCTGTCAGATGCAGCTAAACTAAGCTGAACTGCAGCCTAACAATTAACGGCTTCAATTAGCTATGAGTTCTAGTGCACTCGAAGACGTGTAATATAATAATAATATAAAAAGAGGGTCATAAACCTTTGGTGGCACTACAAGGTTCTGGCGCTGTTTTCATTCTGTCTTTACTTGTGCAGCTTGTTCAACAAGCCGCTGTACTGCGGAGTTTTCCTGGACAGTTCTCTCATTTTTCACCGCTCACGTGACCGGATTCCCGAGTCGGACAAGGTAAGCCTGAAATCTGAGCAGAATAGGGCACGTTAATCTTTTCTGAGATTTGTCTTCTATGCTACTGGCTGATTTTGAACGTGTCCACAAACGTACGCACACACTTACCGGAGCTCCTTAAGCGCGAGAGAAATTATACATCTGATTTGACTTCTACGAACAATTTTGTCCACAAAAACACGCAAAAGTGCACGTGAGTGTAAAACCTTTGGTAAATTATGTCACTTGTTGGAAACAAAGAACTCAAAACTGATGAAGTGGCTCGATTACAACAAAACATTTTTTTCCACTCAATGTAAACATTTTGGTAAAGTTTGTCATCTGTTGGTGATATATATATATGAGATTTTGTCACACCCAGTGGCGACATATCAGGAAGTACGCTTGGGACAAAGATACGTAGACAAGTGATTTTGTCACACCCAGTGACGACATATCAGGACGTATACTGGAGACAAAGAAACAGTGTCATGATAACAACAAAACATTTTTTCCTACTCAGCCGCTCTTCGCACCCTGGGCTAACGTGGAGTACATGAAGGATGATGCCACGACCTTTGACCTTCAGGACACATCAGCAATCCGCACTGACCTCACCCCCATGGTGTACGTGTGCGCCACCATGTGGCACGAGACGCGAAACGAAATGGTGCAGATGATCCGCTCCATTGTGAGGTAGGAGCAAACACTTCCCTTGCTTACTTGTCACTTAAACCCGGTCAACCATGCTGTGGCCCTCTCAGGGAGGGACACGGCTCATGCCATCCCAAGCTGAAGTCTGGCAGACAAACAACAAGATGACGTAGAGTCGCTCATGGCGGTTTATTCTGGTACTGGTTTCTGACGGCCACCCAAGGGAACTCACCCAGTGCTGGAGGGAAGTAACTCCCTTCTCGCTCCACGTTTAAGTCAGAACAACAGCTGGAATATAAACTTTATCACAAGTGATGAGTCTGATTCACCAATATGACACACGCCATTTAACCCGTTCAATGCCACAGCCTGTAAGATTTCCGGGCCGAAAAGCGTACACACACACGCCTGCAAACGGTATATTTTCCAGTTCTGTAACAAATCTACTTTTAATACTGTGCGTTTTGATAAAAAAAAGTCCTTTCACATGCTAACGGAAGAAGAAAAGAGGCCTAACGATTTCAAATTTCGCATTTTTATCGGTCGTTTTCAAGCGACGTGGTGGCCGGCAGTGAAAGGGTTAAGCATGGAAAGGATTGGAAAACAGTGAAGTTGAGTAAGCCTGGAAGACGGAAAGACATTGCGAAACATTAATTTTGATGGTTCGCAGAGTTCCAATAATTAGAGTATTGCTTACTCAGATTGTGCGAAACGAACTATTAAATTATTGAATTTTGGCGTGGTGAAAGTTGACTTTTTAACAGCAACATCCCGGGTATGTTCGCCATGTCCGGACATTTAACTTGATTTTCGGTCACAGAGCAAAATCAACAAACAAGGGAGTTGGTTAGCCCTCGAAAGACGACCAGAGTTTACATAACACTTCTCTGTTTTCTGACACTTTCAGACTGGATGCGGACCAGAGTGTACATAACACTTCTCTGTTTTCTGACACTTTCAGACTGGATGCAGTCCAGAGTGTATATAACAAATCTGTTTTCTGACACTCAGACTGGATGCGGACCAGAGTGTATAAAAATAATTATAACAGTTCTGTATTCTGACACTCAGACTGGATGCGGACCAGAGTGTTTATAACAAATCTCTATTTTCTGACACTCAGATTGGATGCGGACCAGAGTGTATATAACAATTCTGTTTTCTGACACTCAGACTGGATGCGGACCAGAGTGTATATAACAATTCTGTTTTCTGACACTCAGACTGGATGCAGACCAGAGTGTATAAAATTATAACAACTCTGTTTTCTGACAGACTGTGTGTGGACCAGAGTGTATATAACAATTCTGTTTTCTGACACTCAGATTGGATGCGGACCAGAGTGTATATAACAATTCTGTTTTCTGACACCCAGACTGGATGTGGACCAGAGTGTATATAACAATTCTGTTTTCTGACACTCAGACTGGATGCGGACCAGAGTGTATATAACAATTCTGTTTTCTGACACCCAGACTGGATGCGGACCAGAGTGCCCGGCGAATCGCCATCAAGGCTTTCGAGGCGGAGTCCGATTACTACGAGTTTGAAGGTATAGAGAATTTGACCTCCACTATTACACTTTTCTCTCCTCCGCCTTTCGCGGATTTTCTTACTGACTCTTTGTCTCAAGGCAGCGTTTCCCTGTTTTCATGTTTGTGTCTGTCCTTCAAACGGACTCAGATGCACAAAAAGACTGGTCTGTAATCGAGTAATACTCACACGTACACGCAGTCACATTCTCGTGTACCCACACGCGCTCTCTTACAAACACGCACGCACATATGCACGCATGTACGCACGCACGCACGCACGCACGCACATACACACACACACACACACACACACACACACACACACACACACACACACACACACACACACACACTCTTCCTTTCTCTCCCTAATTCTTCCAATAATATCTAAGAGCAATATTGATCATTGCTGACATTTTTGGTGTGCGAAAAGGGGTATGGCTGGGGAAAAAAGAGAGAGAGAAAAAAGAAGAAGAAAAAAAAAAAAAAAAAAAAAAAAAGAGGAAAAAAAAGAGAGAAGAAAATAGGAATAATACTAAGCCCTACAAAGTCAGAAGTGCTATCAACCATAAGAAGTCCCGCTATATGTGGAACAAACCAAAACCAAAACAAGGAATGAAATGAAGTCCTACGAAGTCAGAAGTGGTATCAACCATAAGAAGTGCCGCTATAATTATATGGAACTGATGAGAGGCAAGAACGCTTTTCGGGTGGCCATTGCTGGGGACCTAAAGCACAGCCCCAGCTACAGCCCCGTGTTGCACACAGGCCCACGAAACGCAGCACTCTACCGACAAAAAACAACTGCTAAAAAAAGCGGAAGTGGGTGGATGTCGACTGAAACTTGGACACCCCCGAAACGAAGGCATCAGAAGGGGGGTTGAGACCGTCTCTGGAGGGAGGCTGTTTTGTTTAAACAAAATTTATTTCTTATATAACAATACATTAAAAACATAACATTTGGCCCGTGCAACAAGCAAAGATACTTAGGGAGGGTGTTTCAGTCCCTCACCGTCCCTTCTCGTCTATGTCAGTCTCTCTCTCTCTCTCTCGCTCTGTCTCTGTCTCTCTTTCTCTCTCTAAAAAGATTGTTTCAATTTAAAAAAAGAAGAAGAACTGTCTGTCTGTCTCTCTGTATCGGTCACTTTCTCTGTCTGTCTGTCTGTCTGTCCACCCTCCACTTTTGCAGTCACTGAGGTCCCAGAACATGTTCTATGGACTACAGCACAGGAAATAATAAGAATAATAATAACTCTTACACAGCGCTATACCCTATAGCTAGGACTAGCAGGGAGTTAGTGAGTTAGTTCATTGAGCTCTCGGCGCTGTACATTATCAACATCAAAATCCGCTTGACAGCCAACAACAACAACAACAACAAGAAGGTACAAGTACTATAAATGCATATATCAATATCAAAATGATAAAAAAGAACGGCTGAGCAAAGTACCGCAAATGCGTACATCGATATTAAAGCATTTCACACACACTGAAATAATCAAAGGTCCTATAAAATAATGCATATATTAATATCAACATGACAATAAAAAAAGCACAAGTACTTTTATGACAATAAGAAAAGCACAAAAATAATATGTAAATACATACATCAACACTAAAAAGCATTTCACACACATCACCTACTATATGACTACACACAGACACCTGCACACTCACTCACCCCCTCACAAGCACACGAGCGCGCGCGCACAAACTCATTCACACACACACACACACACACACACACACACACACACACACACACACACACACACACACACACACACACACACACACACACACATACATACACACACACACACACACACACACACACACACACACACACACACACACACACACACACACACACACACACACACACACACACACATCGCCCCAGTAAACATGCCCATAGCCTGTACGCAGCCCTTGTTTGCCTGTACGAGCCCGTACCATGTCCGTACCGACCCGGCACAGGCATGTTTACTTGGTCTTTCAGAAAGCAGTTGTATCAGAAGTAAGAGACTATTAGACGGCAATTGTCAGAAGGCAGATGTAGTCACGTACCAATGGTGATGTCCCCAGCGACATAGTCACGTACATACCACTGGTGGTGTCCCCAGCGATAGAGTCACGTACATACCACTGGTGGTGTCCCCAGCGATATAGTCACGTACATACCAACGCTGGTGTCCCCAGCGATATAGTCACGTACATACCAACGCTGGTGTCCCCAGCGATATAGTCACGTACATACCAACGCTGGTGTCCCCAGCGATATAGTCACGTACATACCAACGCTGGTGTCCCCAGCGATATAGTCACGTACATACCAACGCTGGTGTCCCCAGCGATATAGTCACGTACATACCAACGCTGGTGTCCCCAGCGATATAGTCAATACATACTAATGCTGGTGTCCCCAGCTCACATCTTCTTTGACGACGCGTTTGAACCTCACGACGACCATGACCCTGCCCCCGCTGTCAACGACTTTGTCAAGATGCTGATCCACGTCGTCCCCGAAGCCACGGAGTGAGTAGTCACGTGATCATGACATCTGTCTTGTATACCGTTTTGCCGCAATTTTTCTTTCATGTCTCATCCTTTCTGACAATCAAAACTGCAAGAGTAAGACAGCGGAGCGTGTGTGTGTGTGTGTGTGTGTGTGGGGGGGGGGGGGGGGGGGTAGTGGTAAGAGATGGGTGTAATCACGTTCAGTCAGAATTGTTTTATTATTCGCTTATATGTTACAATATCACTTCAGTTTCTGACTCTGAAAAAGACTTGTTTTAGTCTCCGGTGTACGTGCATAATTATTTCTGTTTAACTATTTAGTTTACTCTTCCTGTTATCTTTTGAATTTGAGGTGTTTGAAATAAAAATCCAGTCTGCAGAGGGAACGAATGACATCTGTACAGACAAACCCTGACTAGTGCAGAATGTCCGATGTGGCTGTCCATACAGTAAAGAGCTTAATCATACACTTCAGCATAGAACACGAGGCCGAGATGAACGTGCCCCTCCCCACCCTAATCGCCACCCCGTACGGAGGGCGTCTCATCTGGCAGCTACCCGGGGGAAACACTCTGGTGGCACATCTCAAAGACAAGGTCCTGATCAGACACCGGAAACGCTGGAGTCAGGTAGAAGAAAATTTCTTTTTTTCTTCTTCTTTGTTGGGGGGGGGGGGGGGGGGGGGAGGAATTCATTCAGGCAAATGACATTTAAAAGTGGAAAAAGCATAGCATTTGCTGTTAATAAAGCAACAATATCAATAGCGAAGTTGATGAAAAGGAAGTGATGGAGCTAAAATATTTATCTTCCAATGGTCGTAATAAGTTCATAGGGTATCGTTTACCCACAACTTGTAAATAGCATATCACGTATTGGAACTGGTTCAGTGATATGAATGCGTTGCTCTCTGGTGTAGTCGGGTCCAGTGCAGCCCCTTTAAGGGCGCGCTTTCATTACCTCTCTTCGTGAAGAATATGTCAATAATCAGTTTGAGCGCTTCTGCGGAAATCTTTAATTAATTTTCAAAATGTAATTTGTGTGTGTGAGAAAGAAGTGAAGAGAAAGAAGTGAAATGAAGTGTTAATAATAATAATAACAAATGCGTTTCTAATGCGCCGAATCCCTCTACGACTATACACGTGTGAGGCTCAAAGTGCTATAAGGTGATGTCCCCAGCTTACATTTTCTTTGACGACCCGTTTGAGCCTCACAATGAAACATTACAACAATACGCAACCCAATTTAATAATGCATTACATATCTCGCTGTATCCGCCCCCCTCCCCTGCATCCACTCACGCGCACACACCCACACCCACACAAGTGTTGCAGTGTATTTGTTTGTTGTAGTGTACTTGTTTGCATAATTAGCAGGGTTTGATTGCTGTGTATTTATTCTGCACACTTTTGTCGACCTTGTTGTTCTGTATCATGCCCCCGGGCTCATGTTAAGTACAGGCGCTTTTACTTTGCATTGCCTTCCATACCTCCCCAGGTGATGTACATGTACTACTTCCTGGCGCACCAGCTGCTTGGGCAGCAGATCAGCGACTCGCGGAAGATGGTGAGGGCCCAGAACACCTTCCTGCTGGCCTTGGACGGCGACGTGGACTTCCAGCCCGAGGCCTTGCTGCTGCTCATCGACAGACTCAAGCTCAGCCCGCAAGTCGGGGCTGCTTGTGGCCGCATCCACCCCATTGGCTCAGGTAGGGGTGGGGGTGGGGTGGGGGGTGTGGTGTGGTGTGGTGGGGTGGGGGTGAAGTTGGCAGCAGAACGCCGGGAACGTGAGACTAGCAGTGGGTTAGTGAGTTAGTTCATTAGTTGTAGACTATTGGTGCATTCAGCCCAGTCATCCACGGAGGATTACATCAGGGCTAGGACTAGCAGTGAGTTAGTGAGTTAGTTCACTAGTTAGAGCTTTGAGCCCAGTCATCCACGGAGTATTACATCAGAGCTAGGACTAGCAGTGAGTTAGTTCATTGTGCTTTGAGCCCAGTCCTCCACGGAGGATTACATCAGGGCTAGGACTAGCAGTGAGTTAGTGAGTTAGTTCATTGTGCTTTGAGCCCAGTCCTCCACGGAGGATTACATCAGGGCTAGGACTAGCAGTGAGTTAGTGAGTTAGTTCACAGTGCTTTGAGCCCACTCATCCACGGAGGATTACATCAGGGCTAGGACTAGCAGTGAGTTAGTGAGTGAGTTCATTGTGCTTTGAGCCCAGTCATCCACGGAGGATTACATCAGGGCTAGGACTAGCAGTGAGTTAGTGAGTTAGTTCATTGTGGTTTGAGCCCAGTCCTCCACGGAGGATTACATCAGGGCTAGGACTAACAGGGAGACAAACGGCATGTTCGGAGAGAGCTGAATAGAGGCTTTACTGGCCACCCAATGACTGGTTGAGACTTAAATGACTATGTTTGTGGTTGTGCCCGAGGCAAGAATCTGTCCCATTGACTTGCGTTTCTTGCCCCTCAGAATGTTGATTTGTATCAGTAACCGTGTGACACAGAAATTGATCTACTTTTGCAGGACCGATGGTATGGTATCAGAAATTTGAGTACGCCATCAGCCATTGGCTGCAGAAAGCAACGGAGCATGTGATTGGTTGCGTACTCTGCAGCCCCGGATGTTTCAGTCTGTTCCGAGGCTCCGCTCTGATGGACGACAACGTAATGAAGAAGTACACCACGCCCCCCACTGAGGCCAGGCACTATGTGCAGTACGACCAGGGTAGGCTTCAACAACAGCAAAAAACGTTTGTTTATTATAGTAACATTAAGCATATCTATGGCTCTGAGCATTAAAACACCCGAAGAATAATTGTAGACTCCTGTGACTAGATTCAATTGGTAGGTAGCTCTATAATGTAGCTACATAACGTAAAATACCCCCGTTGTTCTGTGGTGGTCCAGGACAAGAACATCTGTTGACGGTACTCACGCAGCAGTGTTCGCGCTTAACATTTAATTCATCCAAGGACTTTTCAAACCAAAAGTTACCTTGTATTTACTCGCGTGCCAGGTGAGAGTTACCGTAGGCGGCTCAGGTCTTTGTTGAAGTGTTTGTGGGACATCTTTCGAGCGTTAATCAACTCCTTTGTGTGCTGATGAAAAACCAGAATTATTTCCACGTTTTTCCCAGCGGCTGTCGTATGTGTTTCCAGGCGAGGACCGCTGGCTGTGCACGTTGCTACTGCAGCAAGGCTACCGTGTGGAATACTGCGCCGCCTCCGACTCCTTCACCTACGCCCCTGAAGGCTTCTACGAGTTCTACAACCAGAGACGACGCTGGACGCCGTCCACCATGGCCAACATCATCGACCTGCTGCAGAGCTGGCGAGACGTCACCAAGCGGAACGAGGACATCTCCATGCTCTACATCATCTACCAGGTGCCTGTCTACCTCATGGCCATGTGTGTCCTTGTTTGGAATACAGCACACACACACACACACACACACACACACACACACACACACACACACACACACACACACACACACACACACACACACACACACACTTATTATATCTACACACACACATACACACACGCACATACACACACAGAAACAGACACACAGGCAGACAGATACAGACAGACATACATTTATTATACACACACACAGAGACACACACAGACACAGAAAAAGACAGACAGACAGACATTTATTATATATACACGCAGACACACACACACAGAAATACACACAGATACACATACACACACAGAAACAGACAGACAGACAGACAGACAGACACTCAGACACATATATACACACAGGCAGACAGACAGACAGACAGACAGACAGACACACACACACACACACACACACACACACACACACACACACACACACACACACACACACACACACACACACACACACAGAGGCGCAAAACGACTTAAATGTGCCCTGGCTGTGCTGATTCAGAGCGCCATGATGGCGTCCACCATCCTGACCCCCGGCACCATCTTCCTGCTGGTGGTGGGCGCCCTGACGGTAGCCTTCCCCTCAGTGCCGCTCTTCGGCTCCCTCATCCTCAACCTGCTGCCCGTCATCCTCTTCGTTCTCTTCTGCTTCGTCACCACCACACAGACACAGGTCAGTGGGCACCTGGCCGTGCTGGGGTCGTCTGAGTGTATGTGTGTGTGTGTGTGTGTGTGTGTGTGTGTGTGTGTGTGTGTGTGTGTGTGTGTGTGTGTGTGTGTGTGTGTGTGTGTGTGTTGTGTGCCGTACAACATCGTCATTAGCCATCAGTCTGTTAACAATGTTTCTCGTTGATGGTGTTGATGCATTGAAGCACAATAGAGAATATTTCTCGTATTCCACAACCACCAGTATTCGTCAGCTGTTATTGGCCTTTGACAAATGGTTACTTCCGGCCCAGCAAGCCCTCAGTTCCGATCAACAGTTATTTGACCATCCGTGAATGGCTTCTCCCTACACAGCTAGCAAGCAGTCCTGTTCAAAAGATGTTGGCTATTCACAAATGACCTCTGATCTGCGGCTAGCCATTCCAATCAGTTACTGACCATTCGCGATGACTTTTCTCTACACAATTAGCCACCAGTTTAGACCAACAGTTACTGACCATTCGCAAATGACTTCTCTCCCAAAAGTTCAGACCAACAGTTATTGACCATTGTTTACCAATGACTTTATTTTAGTACTTTTGTTGTTGTTGTCGTTGACAATTCGGGTCGCCTTACCTGGGTTAGGCACTGCAGCCACAAGAGCAGCGCTACCCATTCCTATCAGTGTCTGTAGTATTTTTGTGTGTCCCAACAATGGTATGGCTGCCAGTGCTTGGATTTTTAACGGGCGTACTGAAGATAATAATGCAATTTGAGAGTCTGCACCGGAAGATGACTCAGTGAAAAAAAATCAATTGCCGCACTGGGGACTCGAACCCGTGTCAGTAGTGCGCTTGGCTTTTTAATAGGACGCTCTACCCACTGAGCCATTCCTGACTTCTCTGTGCACAGCTGCTGTACAGCGCCATTCTGTCCATCGTCTACAGCCTGTTGATGATGCTGGTTCTGGTGGGGTTGCTGCAACAGGCGGGCGAGTTCGGCTTCTGTTCCGTCACCACCATCTTCGTGCTGAGCGTTGTCTCCATCTTCGTCCTCACTGCCATCTTCCATCCTCAGGTGTGTTCGTGCCAACAACAACAAAAAACAACAACAACAAACAAATAACAGAAAAAGTATCAAACTTTGAAGAAATCTCCTGCAGAGGTTAAGTAAACATGGACGTAACGTCTAAATATGTCTTGTTTAAACGCGTAAGCTTTGCATCACTTTCCTCAGCGGTGATTTTTTTCTTTGGTATGAAGGTGGCTCTTGTTGCGCTTTAGGAGACGGGTATGTATGTAGTGAACCAGTGCCCCAGCACGTTGTCTAAAATGCATTTCATTTGTTTATTATAAAATACAGCAATGGAGGAAAACACTAGACGGTAAGATAAATTATGGATAATTTTAATGCAAGTCTACCGGTTTCTTCTTGCCCGTGGACTGCAGCTGCCAACGCTGCCGGTGTACGTTGCTGCAATGGACAGTTTCGGCTGCTAATCATGCGGGCGCTTAAGCCAATCAAAACGTCACCATTAATGTACCGGGCGAAACACATGACAGTGACCGCCATGTTTTCCTCAAAAGCTAAGTCATGGCTAAAGGAAAGACTGGTTGATTCCGCGCAAGACCTTCAAAAGGAAGAAAAGAGAAAAGAAAAGGTAATGGAGCGCGTTCTTTAAATTACGAGATGTCTTAAACACATTCAAATTTGCGGTTGACTGTGCTCAGGCCACCAACTAACTAACTTTCAAATTAGGCAAGTTATAAGTACTTGAGTGTGTAATCAAACTAAAATCATGCGTTGGACCAGTCAACAGAATATAACACGTCGGCCCGATCAAAAGCTCGAGAGGAAAGCGGCAGGGTTTAGAGCTCCACGCGGAACCTGTACAATCTGACACCCAAGATCTGGGAGTGAAATGTTCACACACGGTGCCTTGTTTCAGGAGTTCCGCTGCCTCCTGCACGGCTTCCTGTACTTCCTGGCCGTACCCTCCATGTCAATGCTGCTCGTCTTCTACTCGCTGGCCAACCTGCACGTGGTCTCGTGGGGCACGCGCGAGGCGCCCAAGCCAGCCAATCCGCAGCCAGGGAAGGAGGCCAAGAAGGAGAAACAGGGCTACGTGCAGCGACTCCTGTCTTCTCTCACAGCCGCTGCCGCTTTGTCCGAGGGTGGCGCTCTGAAGTGAGCAGCGTCCATTTTTGTTAACCCTTTCATTGTCAACAAACTGTATTACCGATGCAGTTTCCTACCAAGATCAGTCTCTGGGAAAGGCAGAGCAGATCAGACTTACTGTCTGAGGAACTTTGTATGGCGTGAGAATACGTGAAAACTTAAACTAGTCAGTTAGAAAGTCTTACGCGTTCCTATAAGTAGACGGAAAACACTTTGCCAGTGACGTCATATGACGGCCTGGGGGCAGCGAATGGGTTAATGCCTGCCTACCAGCCAGCAGTAATTTTGTGGAATTGCCTGCAGCGGTAGCAACATGACTTAGAGTAAACATGGTGCTTAACGTCCACAGAAACCGTACGGCTTATTAGGGACGGGATGACTTAGAGATCACTTAGACGGTTTATTAGGCTGCTCGGTGATACAGTCATTTGTGAAGGGCGGTAACTCTCCCTGCCTGTCCTTGCGTTGGACGTGGACTACGATATGTGCACACATAGTATCTTTATAATAATAAAGCGAGCGAGCTCAACGCGCTTCTTCACATACATGTACATAATATATACCATTTAAATTTACTAACATATCATATGCGAGCAATCGCATACTACATACTTAATAAATTGCAATAATATAAAACAAGTACTTGTAAAACGGTGCATAAAATAACTGTTATAAAACATAGGGACGTTACAATAATTTAAAACAGGTACATAATTATAAAGCAGTGAACTAAGTAATTATTATTATTACTACGCTAAAACGTGTACCTCTCTCTCTCTCTCTCTCTCTCTCTCTCTCTCTCTCTCTCTCTCTCTCTCTCTCTCTCTCTCTCTCTCTCTCTCTCTCTCTCTCTCTCTCTCTCTCTCCTCTCCCTCTCTCCTTTGATAACACTAAGTTCATAAACAGTACCAGCTGTGCAGTTTCGTACCGACGTCCCTTGCAATCCGCTTCAGCGGAGAACGGCGGCAGACGGGTGATCAGGTTCTGCTGTGCTGCAGGTGCATCTGCTGCTCGAGGGTGGTGGAGAAGTACAGCCAGGACCTGGGGGACCTGGCGCAGCGTCTGGACAGGGCGGAGGGCGACCCACAGGGTCAAGGAGCTCCAGCCGCCGACAGACTGCCCAGCCTCAAAGGTAGTGTCAGATCACATGTGTTGACAGACTGCCCAGCCACACTGGTAGTGTCACTAAAGATGTGGTGACAGACTGTCTAGCCATACAGGTAGTGTCACTAGAGATGTGGTGACAGACTGTCTAGCCATACAGGTAGTGTCACTTGAGATGTGGTGACAGACTGTCTAGCCATACAGGTAGTGTCACTTGAGATGTGACAGACTGCCCAGCCATACAGGTAGTGTCACTAGAGATGTGGTGACAGACTGTCTAGCCATACAGGTAGTGTCACTTGAGATGTGACAGACTGCCCAGCCATACAGGTAGTGTCACTAGAGATGTGGTGACAGACTGCCCAGCCACACAGGTAGTGTCAGAACACATGTGGTGATAGACTGCCCAGCCACACAGGTAGTGTCAGAACACACGCGGTGACAGACTGCCCAGCCACACAGGTAGTGTCAGGACACACGCGGTGACAGACTGCCCAGCGACACTGGTAGTGTCAGGACACACGTGGTGACAGACTGCCCAGCCACACAGGTAGTGTCAGGACACACGTGGTGACAGACTGCCCAGCCACACAGGTAGTGTCAGGACACACGTGGTGACAGACTGCCCAGCCACACAGGTAGTGTCAGGACACACGTGGTGACAGACTGCCCAGCCACACAGGTAGTGTCAGAACACACGTGGTTGCATGTGTGCTCAGGATGAAGGTGGAAAACCGTACAATGTGGACTCGCCTGCATTCACCCGGCCTCGTGCAAGTAGATCGGCAAACTAGCCTCCTGATTGGCCAGTCACCTGGCCTCATCTTTTATGCATGTGACCCGCCAGGTCGAACGTGTGCAAACGGCTACAGACAGAGGCTTTTTGCTTTTCAGATTTCTCTGAGCTCAATGTCTCTTTGGGCTTTTTGTGTTTTCCCAACACATTACACCTTTCCGAGGTCTGCTGTGACATGTTATATATATGTCTCAAAACCGGTCAGGCACGACGGAAAATAAAATTAGAACACTATTTGTTTGGAAACGCTACTGCAAACAAGCCCTCCGTGGAGAACTCCTGCAATATATTTGATCAATACGTATTTTATGAGGTCTTGCAAAAAGCTGCTGATTTGGAGTCTGGGACATGGTTTTTTATTTTATAGTTATGCATGTAGTTAGTCATTCAGTCATTGCTCAGTTTTGTTTTCGTGGAGCAAAACCATTGAAAGGAAAAGAAGACGCATTACTGACGTACAGTTCTCTCTGCCCCAACAACAGGCTTGATCGGCATGTGTACCTTTTCCGCCACTGCATTGCAGGGTCCTCGTCACAGCCGCGAGCAGTCCCGGTGCAGAAGTGGACGGACGACCTGGAGGTGGGGCACGTGGCGGAGCTGGAGGGCAGGGAGAGCCGGTTCTGGGAGGAGCTGATCGACAAGTACCTGCTGCCTCTGGAGAAGGACCCCGAGAAGGAGAAGAAGATCCAGGGGGAGCTAATAGAGCTGCGTAACACTACCTGCCTCTTTTTCTTCCTCGTCAACGGCCTGTTCGTCGTCCTCGTCTTAACCCTGCAGTATGTGGCACAGGACTCCTCCAACCTGAGCATCAAGGTGACGCTGCTGCCGCTGGCCTTTTCTCTACGTATGCACATACTGTTGTTCTATGGGATAAAGTATAGCTCATCCAGCCATGTTTATATCTAACATGTTGGTAGGTTACACGCGATTCAGAGTGAGTTCTATAATGAACACACTATTTTTTTATATATATTTTTTTATATATTGTTGTCAGACCCCTCTCCCCTATCCCACAACATACACGTGTTTGCTGCTGGTTCAGCTTTCTGCTTGACTGCTTAGGCTTCGTGACTGCAACTGGTCCAGTTTCCTCTGTGTCATTCCATCGGCGTTGTGACTGACCGCTACGGCCTTTTGACTCCGACTGGTCCAGTTTGATGACTGTCATACTGGACCGGCTTTGTAGCTGATTGGTCCGGCTCGGTAGCAGATTGGTCCGGCTTTACGACTGGACAGACTGAGTGCATCGGGTTTGTGATCAAGTGGCCGTTTTTTATGACTGTGACTGATTGACCGTCTTTTAGACTGTGACTAATTTACCGTTTTTATGACTATGACAGATTGACCGTCTTTATGACTGTGTGATTAGTTGACCGTCTTTATGACTGTGACTGATTTACCGTCTTTATGACTGTGTGATTAGTTGACCGTCTTTATGACTGTGACTGATTTACCATCTTTATGACTGTGTGATTAGTTGACCGTCTTTATGACTGTGACTGATTTACCGTCTTTATGACTGTGTGACTAGTTGACCGTCTTTATGACTATGACAGATTGACCGTCTTTATGACTGTGTGACTAGTTGACCGTCTTTATGACTATGACAGATTGACCGTCTTTATGACTGTGTGACTAGTTGACCGTCTTTATGACTGTGAGTGATTGACCGTCTGTATGACTGTGTGACTAGTTGACCGTCTTTATGACTGTGACTGATTGACCGTCTTTTTGACTGTGTGACTAGTTGACTGTCTGTATGACTGTGTGACTAGTTGGCCGTCTTTATGACTGTGACTGATTGACCGTCTCTATGACCGTGCTGATTGACCGTCTTTATGACTGTGTGACTAGTTGACCGTCTTTATGACTGTGTGTCTAGTTGGCCGTCTTTATGACTGTGACTGATTGACCGTCTCTATGACTGTGACTGATTGACCGTCTTTATGACCTTTGTGTCTAGTCCACCGTCTTTATGACTGTGTGACTAGTTGACCGTCTTTATGACTGTGTGACTATTGACCGTCTTTATGACTGTGACTGATTGACCGTCGTTTTGACTGACTGGCCGCCTGTTTGACTGATTAGACTGATCTGTCATTATGACTGGTCCGGCTTTGACGTTTTTTTCTTCTGCTTTGATGATGTTATTTAAAGCTATCTCCGTGGCCTTTTCGCTGTTGTGCGTGCTTGGTTCTGACTCTATATATAATAACAACACTATTGTAAGGTGAATTTAAGTCTTGCTTTGTTTAATGTGGACGGACAGATCCCATGCGACTCGGACATGTTTGCGGGCGAGAACCTCGAGCCCATCTCCATGGCCTTCATGCTGGTCTTCGGGCTGCTGCTGGTGCTGCAGTTCGTGGGCATGCTGTGCCACCGACTCGCCACCTTCCTCCACATCGCCGCCACCACAGAGTTCAAGAGTTCCAGCAGGGTCCCCAAGGGGCAGCTGTCCGACGTCCCCGCCTCCGAAATCAGCTCCGGGGCCGTGCTGGAGTGGGTCAAGGCCATGCAGAAGGTGTGTAGGAAGGTCATGACCTCTCTTCTCCTTTCGCGACTTTCAGGACTGCCCCCGAAAAGCCTTGGTGGTGATGATGGTGGGGAGGGGAGGGGGGGGGGGGGCGGGGGGCGATCCACGCATAGCGCCTACAAAAAACCCCATCCAAACAAAAACAAAAAAACAAAAAAAAACAACACACACACCCAAAACAAACAAAACAACAAAAACAGCAAACAAAGCAAGCAAACGGACGTCGGCAACTCTGGTTGCAAGCTTGTGACCTCTTTTCGGAAGACAGGAAGGCATACAAACATGCATGGAGACAGTCTCTGACTCGAGAACTGCTGGCAGGCGGATTAACGGAGAATCGTAAAGACAGACAGACAGAAAGACAGACCGGTAAGCAGACAGACAGAATTACAGGCTTGTAAACACAGGGACAGAAAGACACAGTGGTAAACAGACACATAGACCGCTAAGCAGACAGACGGAAATACAGACCAATATGCAGACAGGTAGAATGAATAAGCTTTATTTTACGAGGATAGTTGAATAGACACAAGGTCTTTTTACATTGAGACCTCTCCCATTAGAGATTGCTTCTGTTGCTACTACACATACACATAGCTGAGATTAGTTCGTAAGTATGTTTAGGCAAGTAAGCAGAAAATAAAATAAAAACAAAGGCATACTCGTGCATGTAAGTGGAAAAGGAGGCACAAAAGAAGTTAAATAAACGTGTGACTGAACACAGACACTAAAATGCGCACAGAGAGAGAGAGAGAGAGAGAGAGAGAGAGAGAGAGAGAGAGAGAGAGAGAGAGAGAGAGAGAGAGAGAGAGAGAGAGAGAGAGAGAGAGAGATGTTGGCCTGTAAGCAGACAAACAGAAATGTACGACAGTAATCAGACAGAAATGTAGGCCAATAAGCAGACAGAAATGTAGGCTAGTAAGCAGGCGGCTGATTTTTGTGAGGAGAAGACGACACGGGCGTTGTGTTTAACAGCCGACGTTGTACAGTTGTGACTGAGACCCAGTAACACGTCCCGCAGGTGACGCCAGAGGAGGGCGAAGACCCGGCAGTGAAGGCGGCGGAAGCCAGAGCAGCTGAACACGAGGACGATGATGACGTGCCCACGAATCCCAGGTCACCGGCACAGCGACTCATCGCCAAGGAAAAGGCCAAGTTCCAACGGATCAAGTCACGAAAGACATTGAAACGATCCCCGACACGGACCACGCGTAAAACGCTGGATGATCAGGTGAGTCCACCGTCAACAATTGTCCGTGTCCTATCCGTTGTCTGCGCGAAAGACACAAAAATCAGAATACACTCTTGGCTTGTGTGACATTAAATTCTGAGTCTGTGTAAGTCTGCCACACGGACGCCCTTGGACAATCTTCCATGCGAGACTGCGCAATTTACGAATGACTGATGAAGGCAATCGTCATTTTTCATTTCAACGCAGACGTTCTTCTTTGGCGTTCTAAGGTTGTCCTCAGACGTCCAGCTGGATGGTGTTGATGAATTTGTTTTCAGCAGGTCCTCTTCACAGCCCCAGTAATAACTCACTGAGTGCCAGAGCTTTTCTGCAAGTGTTGGTCCTTGGGGCCAGGGCTGTGTCCGTGCTTCCTTGTACAGGGGCAAAACTGCAGGAATCGGGTACCCAGTCACAACATTCACTCCGTAGTTCAGTTCTCCTATTCCCGCTCACCCGATCAAGAACACAGAAGGCAATAACTCTCCCTTTTACCAACCGGTGTCACTCTGTGCTGTCTTTGCAGTTCACCAAAGTCTTCACCCAGCTGGCAGACGACAGCAGCAAGCTCCCCGCCTCAAAGGTGGAAGTGACGTCTCCCTGGCGCAGGTCACGCCGGCACTACACGGACCCTGAAGACCCGATTGGGGAGCTGACGTGGGCCGTGTCCAAGAACAGCCGCTTCCAGAAAACTCTGGCGAAGAAGGCCACGCTGCTGAAAAACACCCAGCGACATCGGCAAGGGGACGGAGGCGGGCCGGGGGAGGGGAGCTCGGGCATCAGTGGGCAGCGGGCCAGGCACGGAGTGGCCAAGCGGATCCAGAGGAGCGCGGGGTCGGAGAGTTCCAACCCAGCGTCTCCCCTGAAGGGCACGTCGGCCTTCGCCTTTGCTGGAGACACCCTGCATGAAGAGGAAGAGAGTGCCATGTCCGAGTTGTGAAGGACGTCCAAGTAACCAGTTCTAAAGGGAACGTGTAAGGCGAACACGTACACGTACTTCTACGATGGCGGAGAAATATGTGAGGCTGTTCTGGCGAAGAATGAGGATCTATATATATTTTTTAGACAAAGCTTAAAGCATACATCGAAGTAGCGTATTCATCAACTTTTGTATCACCATGGTATCAGTGTGAAATTGTAGTTGTGTGACAAGTATACAGCGATGGAGTGTATTTTGTTGTGATATTAGTGTGAAATTGTCGTTGTGTTAAAATATAAATGTCCCAAATCAGTTCGATTTACACATCTGAACACGGGTGTTCTTCGTCTAAAAACACGTCGATTCAGGTCACAATTTATTCGGGCGGACCTCGTCAGATTGCCACTGCTCCGTGCAAATCACCAGCTAGTTTTGCCAATGTACTGACTTCCCGACAAACCACCATCTTCTTTGCTCCAAAAGCCGATAATGTCATCTTTTGGCAGACCGCCAGCTAGCATGACGTCAGAGGCCAGTGACGTCACTTCCCGGTATTGCCGCTTACACATGTGACTGCTGTTGATCACGGTTAATTTTAGCTTTGGGTGTTCTGTATTAGTTCTAACTGCACACGCACGCACGCACACAAACACACACGCACGCACACACACATATACACACATACACGCGCACGCACGCACGCACACACACACACACACACACACACACACACACACACACACACACACACACACACGCACGCACGCACGCGCGCGCGCACGCACGCACGCACACACACACACACACACACACACACACACACACACGCACGCACATACACACACGCCAACACACACACACATCTCACATGCAAACACTCATCTACCGGTATGCGCACCAATCAGTCTCCCATCGCCCACTTAGATACACATTGCAATCAGCAGTATTCTCAAAAACTCTCTCCCTCTGAATTGACCGCTTTTGCAAGGTATTAAATCAGAGAAAACTTCTTGCTTTTAAGGCCAGTTTTCCATGTAGAAAACAGCCAACAGTCACGTGGTGCTCAGTCAGGACTGTAGGGTAGGTGGGGTAAGACGTGCAACTTTTCTCCCTCAACATACTGAATTGTCGTCCTTGCTTTGTGGGCAGCAGTATTGTTATGGAGTGACAATGTTCTTATGGTTCCCACGTTCGGTCACTGCTCCTGGACAGCCAGGACTTCTGCGCTGTTCCTGTGTAGTGGTGGCTGGTCATTGCTGTGTCCTTAGACTGACCAGCAGGTGCTCAGCACGTTTGAAGAAAACTGTGAAAAGCCTCTTGTTGCTCTGAAAGCCATGTCTGAGGACGACATGACTGTTCCCGGTTTCATCGATTCACACTATGTTTGCCTGTTTTGAGGACAGGCCACAGAAACTTATCAAAGTTTCATCTCATTTCTTATGTGACAGCGTCAGTCAGTAGGTGGTACTTTTGCGGTTCCAACATGGCAAGCATCTGTTTAAACCACCTCACTCTCTTCAGTATACTATGCCCCTGTCATACCAAGTTCTTTGTGGACAAGTCGGTGAATTGTGCCACGTAAAAGGTAACCGATTTCAGCAATTTCCTGAAATGAGATATGGGGGTCATTTACTATGATTATGCCTCGCATAATAGCCATGTGTTCTTGTTCATGACAATTTTTGGTGCTCCAAATCGTGGCTCATCTCTGAGGTCTCGCTGCCTCTTTGAAATCGTCGAATCTACCGGCAGTGTTACAGGAACAAGATATTTCATACACAGATTTCAGTTCCTAGTGGATTTTTATGGGACTATCTCCGAGTTTCGCGCATGTAAAACAATAATACCACAATTTATCTTTTTCAGGCTTTATGTCCGTGATACATTTTATTTTTATTTTTTATATGGTGTATTTGTGAAGCATTTATAATCAAATGATGTTAAAGTCAGTCGTTTTGATGTATAATGGATCAGCTTCGACCGGATACGTAATTTGTATGTTAAATGTTCTTAAAAGAGACTAAATTAACTAATACCCCCAAACACCCACATCCACAGTCACACGGTGCAACAATACACAGAAGTCAAACAATGTCTCTCTGCATAAGCGTGGAAAATGAACAAAGCGACAACATCGACGCACACACAGTTATGAAATGTGTAGTTAATAGTAATAATAATGTACATTTATCATGCGCTCATCAACGCCCTTAGCGCTGACATGATACATATTAGCCTGTTTCTACCTTAAACAGAATGAAGAATACAAAAAAAAAAAAATCTGGAACAGAAATAATTGCACTGAACTTCACAAATTACTAAACTATCCGGTTTTAGTTATCATAACCAATATGTCGATGTCCAGAAGTTACACTGCGATAGTTGTTAGTGGTATTTGAAAAAGGGAAGTAACCGTGTGACTGCATCTCAAAGATAAACACATAGTGTAGTGAACGTCATTGTGTTAATTAAACATTGCTTGGGTTTTGGAAATGTTCATGGCCCACGCATTAAACATGAAAAAGCATATTGTTGGCTGTTTTGTATACGTACTTGTTTTACATTTTTGCAATGCATTATGTAACATGTATTCGGTTATTTGATTACGTGTGTATAATATGTTAGTAAATTTAATCGCTTTGTGAACTAAGTAAACCCGCTGAGCTGCCAAGCGCAACAGAGTGTATATCTATTATCATTGTTATTAAAGGAAGGAAATGAGCGTTTCTGCCTGTTCCGTTATTTCTGACTTATCTTAAACTGTGTCTCAGTCTGGCGAACAACTTGTCCGCGAAAACCTCACGGAGTACTCACAGACTCCTGACGTACACTCCAAATCCAAGCCTCTCTTTCCGGCACCCTTTCTCCAAACTCTGCCGGAATTGGTTACGTCACACTAGGGGCGCTCCTTGTCTCCGCGCGTCTGTCCACCGACATGGCCCCTATAAGTCTGACGCTGTCAGCGCACTCAGAGTTCAGGAGCTGTGTGAAAGTCGAGGTAGCCGTCCTGGGCTTTCCGTCCTAATGAGCCTGACGGTTTCTGTGGACGTAAAGCAATAGTGGACTTAATGCTTAGGCATTGGTCACAGTTTGTTCCTAATATGTCAACCGACATCGGAGGACATCAAGCTCTACATCTTCATCAGCACTCAGTCAGTGAGCCGGTTTGGCCTAGCGGTAAGGCGTTAGGCTGGTAAGCAGAGGGACCTCGGTTCGAATTTGCTTCGGCTCTCCTTTCTCTTCAGAAATTGTAGTCTATGGACACTGTCTTGTGACTTTGTCCCTCACAATAATGAAACATTAAAATGGCTCTCATTGATGCCCACCTTAATGCAGAAGTCATTCCGGTGGTGACAGTGTAGCGATAGGTATATAATCTCCCTCTCCCCCCACCTTCTCCCCGTCCCTAATAAGCCTTATGGTTTCTGTGGAGGTTAAGCGCCATGTTTATTTGCACTCAGTCAAACTAGCGACAAGCTGGATTTCTAGGAGTGTGCATGTAGACATAATGTCGGAGCAGGCACGTGAACATCGGGCGTGTCGGCCACGGGTAGAACACCAAACGGTTTGGGTTTCACTCGTGCTGGCGCTAGGATTGTGAACGGTGATAAGCGAAACACGACGTGATGCAGTTGGAGCTGTGTGTATGGCTATAAACCTACTGCCATTTGAGCAGCAAGGAAAAACTGTCTGTCAGCTGACAGTTTTCGGAGACTTAAGGCGTAATCACTTATGGCAGTGGTGAGAGGAAGAATGTCGTAAGCTGACGCTTGGCGTTTGACTCTTGGCGTGTATAGTCCAAAGACTTGATCCGCATTTCCAGTCCTGACCGGGCCTCGTGCAAGAAGATCGGCAAATGAGCTTCCTGACTGGCCAGTCGCCTGACCTCATCTTTTATGCTTATGATCCGCCAGGTCGAAAGCTTACGCTCATCATGTCGGGAATATCTAGCATTTAGTTGATGAATGTGAAGGGACCACTGTTTTCTTTGGAATTCGCTGGATCTCGTCTGTAAAAATATATCAGGCAAGCAAGCTTCTTGCATTTACATTGCCGATACCCTTCGTTGACCACTTCATTCAGTCTCGCTTTGTCATACCGCAAAGCGATCGTGGCTTCCAAGTGCGGAATTAATGTTACTGGCATTAAGAAGCTATTGCAGTGTGTTGCACGTGCAAGTGGTAGTAATAATAATAATGGAACTTTGTAAGCGCCCCACCTATCAAAATATTTTAACAGCCCAAGGCGCAGACAAAAGCAAGAATGTTGACAACTTGCTAGAACATAAAATAGAATTTAACAAGTTATATATTCACTTACTTCCTAGCACACACACACACACACACACACACACACACACACACACACACACACACACACACACA
The DNA here is from genome assembly GCA_963584105.1 of Alviniconcha strummeri. Taxonomy (NCBI): domain Eukaryota; kingdom Metazoa; phylum Mollusca; class Gastropoda; family Provannidae; genus Alviniconcha; species Alviniconcha strummeri. The sequence continues at coordinate 78,279 of CAUZXP010000145.1, forward strand.
CACACACACACACACACACACACATCCAAACAGGCACGTGTGCAGCACGCACGCACCGATAAAGGCACGTCAACAGAAAAGGGGGCTGGGGTGAGGGGTATGATTGGCAGCGGAAACAAACAAATAGGAGTTATGGTCCATGGACTGAGAGGGATAGTGTGGTTTTGAGTTTTGAACTCGGATTTTTTGCAGCATAGCGTACAGAGTATGGGAGTTTATTGCATGTGATGGGGCAACGATGGGATAAAGTTCGTAGCCCTTGGAAGTTTTCTTCGTTTTTGGAATCCGAAAAAAAGGGGGGGGGGGGGGGGGGGGTCGGCAGAGGAAGGCAATGAACGGTTGTACAGGTGAAGCAGATCAGACAAGTGAGGCGGGGCAGTTTGTGAGACTACATCATAGCACATGAAAGAGACTTTATATTCAATTCTTTGACCTATCGGAAGCCAGTGCAGCTTAGTCAAGAGTGGTGAAGCATGAGCGTGTTTAGAGGTCTTGAGAATGAGTCTGGCACAACAGTTTTGAACCTTTGGAAGTTTTTCGATGAGATGTCGGCCATCTTCAGACACAGCTTTACACTTACACCACGGAAACGTTCTTGAACATTCCACAAATTGCATTTTTCACGCTCTTGTGTGAATAGTACATTCAGATCATATCCGTCTCTCTCTCCCTCTCTCTCTCTCTCTCTCTCTCTGTATGTCGCTGTTCGTAAACCAGAGAATAAATACTGACTGTGTTCATCACAGAGATAAAATGCAACATTCCTAGAAGTTATACCTGAAGACCAGAACGAATAAGCCAAAGCTATTATGTTCCGCAACATAGTCTAAAATATGGGGCCACAATAGCTCAGATGGGAGAGCGTCCGACTGCAAAAGAAAGGCTGAATATTGAATCGGATTCGGGTCTCCGGTGCGGTAAAGGCTTGTTCTCCCAAAGTCAACGTCCAGTGTAGACTCTCTTAGGTGTCTTAGGTGTCCGTACAGCCTTGTGTGCAGTCGCATCTGTGCGCACGTTAACAATCTAACACACTAGTAGCCATGCCATTATTTGGACATCAAAATACTACAGACACTGTGTCCGTACAGCCTTGTGTGCAGTCGCATCTGTGCGCACGTTAACAATCTAACACACTAGTAGCCATGCCATTATTTGGACATCAAAATACTACAGACACTGATAGGAATGATTAGCGCTGCTTTTGCGGCTGCTACCCAGGTAAGGCAATCCCAATTTCCCGCAATAGACAAAGCGGTACTCAACAACAACAACAACAACAACAACAACAACAACAACAACAACAACAACAACAACCCCACACCCCCTCCAACCCAGCCACCACCCCCTCCCGCCACACACAGTTCACTACAAATCCAACCAAAGTCTTTTAGCTGGACGGGGGGCACTTTGAATGAAGCTAAACGACAGTGGAACACACGTACAGCTAATTTCATTTTCCCATCTTGGTGTTTCATTATGACCACTAAAGAAATGATATGAAGTGAAGTACACTGGTGTGGACTGGTGCATGGCTGTATGGTGTACGCAGAACGTGCGCCGAGACGGCAGCAGTTTCAACTAGCACCAGCAGTGTCCTCAAGTAAACAGCGCCGTACCCACCTCGGTTCACAGGGAGCGCAGCGCGCTTTTGCCTGCCATTGTCAAGTCTCTGTTTTCACACGACAAAAAGCAGAAAGTAAAAATGACGGCTACAGTTAAGCATGTCAAAAAGAGCCTGGCCAGCCATACTTCACATGATTATACTTATCATCAAACCATCGGTGGCAGAGAACTACCAGAAGAATACATATACATGCAGAGCTCAGTGATAAACTGGTGGTTCTAAATCACGTTATTATTTGTCTTGAATGTCAAAACTAGCTGCGTCGGTCACAGATGTCAAAGTATTCCTAAAAACTGTACTCGAACCAGATTTGCTATCCTGCTTTCTCTTGGTTCCTGTTTTCCTCCGTATCATGCTTTGAAGAGTTTCTCTGAACTTTGTGCCGGTGCTATAGTAAACGAAAAAGTTCACGGTAGAGCTTGTGTTTGAAAAGGTCTCACCAACCCCCATGAGGAGATTAAAGGAATTCGCAAAATCTGCCCCAGGTCTCAGCCTTGGCTCAAACACAGGAACAACTCGAAGGATGATAACGGGAATGGAAAGCACGAAGAACTCGATGGACAGAGCGATGAGCATTTTGGTGACGCCGATCTCTTTGCTGGACAAACTGGACGACGTCTGGCTGCGCCAACGAACAATCTGACCGAGTCTGGCGGCAGTGATGGTGGTAGTTATCAGCACGATGACTGGACAACAAACGGTCATAAAAACCCCATAAAACACGCCATTCAGAGCACTGATCATAACTTTATTCCGGAAGTAGTAATCGTTGACGTAAAGTTGCCAGGAAACCCGCTGCGTGCGCATCTCGTAGAAGCACGTGACCCGGTACATGGCAGTGACGGCGAATCGTGCAAACAGAAGACCCGACACGCCGACAACAATTATGACGGCAAGAACTTTTGTCGGAATGCATCTCTGAGCTCTCATTGGAAACAGGATACAGATACATCGCTCAGTTGAGATGATCACAGATAAGAACATCATTGCGTAGGCAATCCCGAACAGCCCGATGAGGTTGTTGTTGACCGCATAGCGATGGAATGCGCCGAAACGGTCTCCGTTAATGAACTGGGTGTAAATTCGTTCTGCGTGAGAAGCAAAGATCACTGTCAGAGTTATGCAGTCCACGAGAGCGAGAGAGAAGAGACAGAGGTTGATTCTGTCCTTGAGGCCTTGCTTGAAGAACACGGCCATGTTGATGCAGTTGGCGGGGAAGCCGATGAGGAAGAGGACGGGGATGAGGACGGTGGCATTGATTCTGTCAAAGAGCTGCTCCGCCTCAAGACTGATGAGGTTGTTGGGGTTGTTCCACGGGACGGTCGTGTTCATGCCCAGGATGATGCAGTTGTCTGGAACGCTGCTCTCTGATTGGTTGACGTCTACTGTCCAAGGTGACGTCATTGCTGTTTCGGTCGAAATGCCTGCTATTCCGAGCACCGACGAAGACACTACAGTGTATTTTAATGATTTAGATCAAGTTCATTTGAAATCCCGAGGCTTTGGACAAGTGTGATGATTCTGTTCCCAGCTGCCCTTTGTGATGACAGTGACTGTTTTCTCTTATGATGATTCCACAATTAGCTCGGGTGAAAATCCAGATGTAACCTTTGTCTGTGTCACGTTATTCGAAGCCGTTCTCTTTGTTTTAAAACTCGGAAACTCGCAGCGGGTGTCTTTTGCCAGTTGGAAACTAACGACGAATATGAGTTCTTTACAAGACGTTTCGTGTTTTAAAACAAAACAACAGCATGTGATCTCTTCGCACGTCAAGTATTTCTTAATGTAACTGTAACATTGAACCCAAACCAATAGTGTTCTAATCACAGATGTTTTCCTGCGTGACTAAAATTCTAGTTATTGAGAAAAGGGGATTTTAACACACAGTGGTGAGGAAGGTTTTTATACCCTGAGACAAAAGCAGTTCGATATCTGCCACATTATGGAGGGTGTTGTCAAACAAATGGAACCTAACCACAAAAGCCCTCGCCCAGTTTCCTCAGTTAATAGATCCCTTTGTCTCTACCCTTCAAATAAATGTTGCCATAGATTTGATAAAAGAAAGGATTTTTTAAAGGGGGGCTGAGGGGGGGGAGAGAGAGAGAGAGAGAGAGAGAGAGAGAGAGAGAGAGAGAGAGAGAGAGAGAGAGAGAGAGAGAGAGAGAGAGAGAGAGAGAGAGAGAGAGAGAAGAAAAGCACACTTAACAACACGCATACCTTCGTGGCAAAAGGTAATGATAACTCGCGCTCCCCCAAAATCCGCAAAAAAAACATATTTTTTTCTTTTCTTTTTTATTACCATGCTTTTTATACCAGGGAGAGAGAAAAGTATAGCGTCTTTGTATGCAACATAAGCCGATTAAAACAATACAGAAAGTAGGGCCTTCACTCAGGCATGTGTGTAATGCGTGTGACTGTGTACTCCTGTGTGTGTGTGTGCGTGCGTGCGTGCGTGCGTGCGTGCGTGTGCGTGTGTGCGTGCGTGTGGTGCGTGCGTGCGTGCGTGCGCGTGCGTGCGTGTGCGTGCGTGCGTGCGCGTGCGTGCGTGTGCGTGCGTGTGCGTGCGTGCGTGCGCGTGCGTGCGTGCGTGCGTGTATGTATGTGTGTGTGCGTGCGTGTGCGTGCGTGCGCTCGCGTGCGTGTGTGTGTGTGTGTGTGTGTGTGTGTGTGAGTGTGTGTGTGTGTGTGTGTGTGTGTGTGTGTGTGTGTGTGTGTGTGTGTGTGTGTGAGTGTGTGAGTGTGTGTGTGTGTGTGTGTGTGTGTGTGTGTGTGTGTGTGTGTGTGTGTGTGTGTGTGTGTGTGTGTGTGTGTGTGTGTGTCTTCTATTTGCAAATGCTGGTATTTCTTATTGACTGACTGCGGCACATTCACACTGAATGTCGAACACAACACAGTAAACCTGAAAGCAGCTTTGTTTGTCAAGAAATGTTAAAGTCCACGAAAGTGGTGGCGCCCAATTAAACGTGTGCTTTTAACAATCTGATCTTGACATACAGAGTGACAATGCTGTGGACCATAGGTGTTATTGCCTGAGCCTTTGTTCTCTCCAAGAGGGACTGTTGTCATTCTCTTCTATCTGTGTGCCCAGATTACATTGTCAGTACACTACAGAAAGTTCAGAACTCCGCAGCGAAACTGGATTTGAAAGCAGGGAAAAGTAACCATGTGCAACGTTTTGTTCAATGTCTTCATTGGTTACTTTTCCAACGTAGAATAGAATGTGGATGTCTTTGGAGCGTGGTAAGGAAAAGAGAGCTGGCGAAATGTTTTACTTTTAACATCGAGGTGCGAGGTATCCGTGTGTCTGTAGAAGAACGAAGAACTTGAGGCGGGTGTAGCTCAGTTGGTAAAGTATCCGATTGAAACGCCAGGCGCAATACCGACGTTTACGGTGTCCGTACGGCCCCAGTGTGCAGTGGCATACATCATCTGTGCGCACGTCACAAATGGCTCACACAGGCAGCCATACCTTTGTCTGGACACACGGCAACACAGCACACGCTGATAGGAATGGGTAGCGCTGCTCTTGCGGCTTTCTGCTTTACCCGGTAAGGCGACCCTAACAGAGCAATCAGACTGACTCCCTTATGACATATCTCACATTCAGAT
>CAUZXP010000146.1:0-28831 GCA_963584105.1 Alviniconcha strummeri
GGTCTGACTAATTACTAAGCGCGCACTTGCAACCTCCCCCCCCCCCACCATCCTATCCACCAAACCCGTTTCTGATTAATCACGCCACGCCCCACAACCCCCCCCTCCCCCATCTGTCCGCTAGGCTTCCCAGCTGCTTAACCCAACCACTTAACCCAGCCACTTAACCCAACCTCTTAACCCAACCACAAGCGCTCGTGCCGCGTCTCATTTCATTGGAACGACGAGCGTTAATCCCAACACCAACGGTTCCGTTCGCAATGGTCATGGAGCTCGGCAGTGGTTGGAGAACTTGTTAACAGGAGTTAGGTAGAATTTGTTCCAGCCCCTCCCCCCCATCACCCCCCCCCCCCCCCCCCCCCGCCCCTCAATGGTTCAGTGTTGCTTTACGTCCACAGAAACCACAGGGTTTATTAGGGACGGGGAGTCCAGGACGGCCACCTCGACTTTCACACAGCTATCCGTGATGGCTGCTTTGCCCGGCGGTCTATCGGCTCGAAAAAACAGGTCACCATGATCTTCGCCAAAAGAGACTGATGCAGGTTCCGGTGCCCGTAATAATGAGAACTTTGAGCGCCTAACCGTTTAATAAAGCCCCAAGCGTAAAACCTCTGTTCTTCAAATGTTGCATAACGTCCACAGAGACGTTAAGGACTACTAAGGACGGGGAGCCCAGGACGGCCACCTCGACTTTCACACTGGTCCTGACCTCTGTTCTTCAATGTTGCCTTACGTCCACAGAGACCACGAGGACTGGTCGACGTTTGTGGACAAGAGCAGAGCTCGGAATCGGTGTGAAAGTCGAGGTGGCCGTCCTGGGCTTCCCGTCCTTAGTGGACGGCCACCTCGACTTTCACACCGATTCTGAGCTCTGCTCTTGTCAACAAGCGTCGACCAGTCCATTAATCTGAGCGTCCAGCGTCCGCCGGAAGCAGCTCTGTCTTTGACAGCGAGGCTATGATGGGCTTAGTGGAACCGAGGCTAACGACGGCCGTCTTGGTCGTTCCGCGGGCCGAGAGATCAACACACAGCAATTAGAGAGACCCGTGTTTAAGGCGAGTCGGTGGCGCAGAGCGAGAGCAAGCACTAGCAAAGTAAACATGGTGCTTAACGTCTACAGAAACCATAAGGCTTATTAGGGACGGGGGAGAAGTGGGGGGGGGGGGTATATGGAGGTGGGGGAAGAGGGAGATTAGATACCTATCGCTACACTGTCACCACCAGAATGATTCCGGCATTAAGATGGGCCGCGATGAGAGCCATTTTAATGTTTCATTAACTGTGAGGGACAAAGTCACAAGGCAGTGTCCACAGACGACAACTTTTGAAGAGAGAGGAGAGCCGAAGCGGATTCGAACCGGGGTCCCCCTGCTCACCAGCCTAAAGCCTTACCGCTAGGCCAAACCGGCTCACAGGAGCAAACACTCCGACCGAAAAGCCCAAAAGACGCACGGTCGAGCGTGCTCACCAGCCGCGCATGGATTAGATGGGTGACCGTTACGTGGTTTACAGAATACAGAATCTTTCTCGTCTACGAATAACATAGAAATTTGCCATACGACTGCATAAAAGATACAAAAATAGACACAAAGTTGAGTGTCTGCCCCTTGATTTCTCCGGAGTCACAATTCTGTGTAGATTCGACAAATGTCCTTTGGAGGAGACTATACACTTGAGAAGAAGAAGAAGAAGAAGAAGAAGACAGAAAGAAAGAAAGAAACAAAGAAGAAGAAGAAACAGCAGAACAACCAGGAGGAGCGGTTATGGGTGTGATAGTGACGATGAACAGGAAAACAAATGAAGAAGAAAGAAAAGAAAGAAAAAAACAAAAAACAAAACCCCACAAAAAATGAAGAAAGAATGGGGGGGGGGGGGGGGGGGGGGGGGGGAACATTTTTTTTTTTAAAGGGGAAAAAGGAAGAAGAAAAAAAGAGGTCCCACCGAGCATTGAACCCGAATCGCTGGTATGAGAGCCAGGGGCGACAACCAGTGGAACACAGAGCTACCTGACAAACGGATCCAATAAAGCTTAGATCACCCTCCCTTCACTTCACACAGAGACTCACGCAGTTTGCTTCACTAGTCCGTTTGCTTCACTAGTCTTGAGCGTTATTGTGTGTGAATCAGTGAAAGAGGAACCTATTACCCAGACTACTGGGCGGTTCAGTGAAGCTGGATCGCACGAGTGAATGCCCATGGTAATCTTTCGCGCAAGAAGTCGCGAAAGGTCGCAGCTGTCACTTCCGGGCTGACTTCTGAGTAGGCGCTGGTTCGGGCTGTGTATACAATGGAAGTTGAACCTAGAATTGCGAAGCGGTACAAATGCCACTACTGTTGCAGTTGCAAAAATTACCTGGGAGAAGTGATGGAGGGTGGGGGGGGAAATGTCTTTGCATCGTTTTTCGGCTGACCAGAAGATCGCAATTTCGTGGAAAAAAAAATGCATTTTGGGACATCCTATAGCACGCACAGCAAGTTATTGCTTGTTGCCAGACACAGTCTGACTACGGGCCCTTCAAAAATGCCTTTTAAAGTTGGCACTGTAAAATCAACACACAAGGGAGATAATCAGCGCTCGAAAGACGTCACACAAGTACAACAAAGACCTGAGTCGCCTACGGTAACTCTCACCTGGAATGCGTGTGCATAAAAGGCACATCCTCAAAACTATACACACGAACAGAAGAAGAAATAATCCCCCCCCCCCCCCCCTCAAATTCTTGACAGTATAAACACAACAAAGACCTAAGTCGCCTACGGTAACTCAGAAACTCTCACATGGCGTGCGTGTAAATACAAGGTACATAAACTCCACCAGAGGTACATCCTCAAAACCATACCCACCTGAGCAGAAGAAGAAATAATCTCAAAAATTCTTGGCAGTGTAAACTTCGCAAATTCATTATTGCCGCCTTCCATTGTGAAGAACGAACGCATCGAAGTAAAAGCGGCCAAGGGACTTAAGCGATGCCGGGTAAAGGTCAAGGGCGTTAACAACCCCGCCTGAACCGCCCAATAGCTAGCTAACTCTACCCTCGTGGCCCCAAGGAATCTTAACAGCAAGTTTCATCTCAACAGATTTAGCGGGCCGAGCCCCAAATCACAGCGTTGACAGAGGTACACGGACCCACCACACAAAGACATTTCTTTATTTAAAGGATGAGGGACTTAAAACACCGACCCTGAAGTGTCCCTTTATGTTTAAAACCCACAGAGCTCTCTGTCTCTGTCATTCTGCCTGTCTGCCTCTCTCTCTATTGAAATATTGCTTATTCGTACTTATAATAATTATGTGTTTGTGGTATAGTTGTGCTTATTTTGTGTTTGTAGCAAGGACTGGCTGTCAGATAGGTCTAAATGGACCTAACGCTACTATCCTTGAGTATTAAAGTTTTCGAGTTGAGTTCTCTCTCTCTCCCTTATCTTTTTGTTGCTGTAGTTGTGTATTGCTGCTTCTCATACGGCACATGCACATTACGTTTTGTGTGTGTATATACATATACATACATTGTTAGTTGTCATATATGTATTACTTTCGTGAACATGTTACCTTCGAATTTGTTTCTCACTCAACGTAGAAAATGTTGGAGAATGTTGTAAAGCGCAGTGACTTTGTGTACCCCAGAGAACAGCACTATACAAAAGTTATCTATTATTATTATCTCTACCTACTGAAGAAGGCGAGTATGTGGAAAGTGAAGAGATTTTACGATCAGCAGTAGTCGCACGGACGCACTCGGAATATATACACATATGTCTCTCTCTCCCTCCATCTCTTTCTCTCCATCCCTCTCCCCCCCTCCCTCTCCCCAGCCCCCCTCTCTCTCCCTACCGAAGAAGGCAAGTACGTGGAGAGTGTAGAGATTTTACGAGCAGTAGTAGTCGCACGGTACACACTCAGAATATAAAAATCATACAACAGCCTATATATATCTACATAAAACTGACAAAATAAAAAATAAAAAAGTCGGCTTAAAATTCCCACATTTTCGGCGACTGCCGCCTTCTTACCTACAGCTCCTGCTGCTGTATAATATATACACGTATAACTATATGCTACAAACCAGAGAAGAAAGGAGTGATGGCTACTCACTGTGCGGCTCGGATGGAGGCTCGCTGGTAGCGAACCTGCCACAGGCGGCGACAGATGCTGACGTACGTGCAGGTCATGAAGGTGAGGGGCAGCAGGTAGACGACCAGCAGCATGTACAGCTGGTACACCTGGTGCATCACCGGCTCGGGCCACTGCTGCAGGCACCAGTAGCCCTTGCGTCTCCACCCCACCAGCACGTGCTCCTGGGGACACAGCACGATGCAATACAATACAGCACGATACAATACAGCACAATACAACACAGCGCAATACAATTCAATACAGCGCAACACAATACAATACAGCGCAATGCAATACAGCGCAATACAATACACTACAGCATAATACAACACAGCACAATACAATACAGTGCTTCAGGCACCAGTAACCCTTGTGTCTCCACTCCACCAGCAGGTGCTCCTGGGGACAGTTCTTTTCAATCCATCCATTTTTAATGTCTGTTCACATCGAGGTGGTATTACACACACACACACACACACACACACACACACACACACACACACACACACACACACACACACACACACACACGACATACACGCACACACAAACACAATTATACTAGATTACCTACAGGACAATGAACAATCAATTCAACAATAGAATCGATAATATCATGGGGACAGCGCCATACAATACAATGCTGTACAATACAGCACAATACAATACAGTGCTTCAGGCGCTAGAATATAGTGTTTCAGGCACCAGTAGCCCTTCCGTCTCCACCGCACCAGCACGTGTTCTTTGGGACTGCATAAAACAACACAGGACAATACAAGACAATAGAGTGCTTCTAGCTCAAGCAGCCCTTCCGTCTCCACCCCACCAGCAGTTGCTCCTGGATACAATACAAGACAAGACAATACAACACGGTGCTGGGGGCACCAGTAGCCTTTGCCTCTCCACCCCACCAGCACGTGCTCCTGGGTACAAGACAAAACAACACGGTGCTGGGGGCACCAGTAGCCCTTCCGTCTCCACCCCACCAGCACGTGCTCCTGGGTACAATACAAGACAATACAACACGGTGCTGGAGGCACCAGTAGCCTTTGCCTCTCCACCCCACCAGCACGTGCTCCTGGGTACAAGACAAAACAACACGGTGCTGGGGGCACCAGTAGCCCTTGCCTCTCCACCCCACCTGCACGTGCTCCTGTGGACAGCGTCATACAATATAGTGCTGCGGGCACCAGAATACAGAGCTGCGGGCACCAGAATACAGAGCTGCGGGCACCAGAATACAGAGCTGCAGGCACCACAATACAGAGCTGCGGGCACTAGTAACCCTTCCGCCTCCATCCCACCAGCACACACACACACACACACACACACACACACACACACACACACACACACACACACACACACACACACACTACACTACACTACACTACACTACACTACACTACACTACACTACACCACACCACACACACACTACACTACACCACACACTCACTCACACTCCCCCCTCGCCCCGCCCCCACCCCCTCCAGTCAACTGAAACAAGTCCGAGAAGAAGCCCACAGGCGAAGAGTGTGGAGATTTTACGAGCAGCAGCAGTAGTCACACGGGCGTACTCACGACGAGCCCTGGCTGTCCCAAGCCCCTTGTAAAGGCCACCCATAACGATGCATACGGAATGAAGCCAGGTTGTGCTGGGATTTGAGGCAGTCTGGGTTCAACCTCCAGTCGGGGGCCGACCGCAGACTGAACATTTACAACGTCACGGCCATCAGTATACGGTACACAACGTTCACTGTTGAAGGGGAAGCGAACGGAGGAGTGAGTAAGGTAGCAACTCGACAGGAGTTAGGTAGCAACTCGACAGGAGTTAGGTAGTAACTCGACAGGAGTTAGGCAGTAACTCGACGGGAGTTAGGTAGTAACTCGACAGAAGTTAGGCCGTAACTCGACGGGAGTTAGGTAGTAACTCGACAGAAGTTAGGCAGTAACTCGACGGGAGTTAGGCAGTAATTCGAGAGGAGTTAGGTAGTAACTCGACAGGAGTTAGTAACTCGACAGGAGTTAGTAACTCGACAGGAGTTAGGTAGTAACTCGACAGGAGTTAGTAACTCGACAGGCGTTAATTAGGTAGTAACTCGACAGAAGTTGGGTAGTAACTCGACGGGAGTTAGGTAATAACTCGACATGAATTGGGTATTAACTCGAAAGGAGTTAGGCAGTAACTCGACAGGAGTTAATTAGGTAGCAACTCGACAGCAGTTCGGCAGTAACACGACAGGAGTTAGGCAGTAATTCGGCAGGAGTTAGGTAGTTAACTTGACATGATTTAGTTAGGTAGTAACTCGACAGGAATTAGGTAGTAATTAACTCAACAGGAGTTAGGTAGTAACTGGACTTTAACGTCCCATCAGCCACTCAGGGTCACCTCAGGACACTATCAACATGAGAATAATAATGAGTTGAGTTCAGTCTGAGAATGTATCTATGCGCTCAGAAAAGCCCATTTGCGCTCCACCCCGTCTCTCAGAAGTTTCCCCGACGTTCCCTTTGAAACGGCTCCAGTGTTCGTCTAACTGAGGGTGGCCCATTCTCGTCCTTTCAAGGAAGATCGTCTAGCGCGTCCTCTTTATAATGATGATGATGCTGATAATAATAATCAGAAGAAGGACGAGGAGGAGAACCCCACAAACAGCAGTTTTGTGTTGTTGTACTCCACTTCTGGTCCTGGTCGTTAAAAATCGACGCTTCAGTGTGGCACAAAACACGACCACCATAAGCGCAGCCATTTTGTGCCCAGCTGTATCAGTGACGTCATCGACAAAACCATCACGAGGGGCAAAAGTATCAAGTACGTCACGACCCAATCTTTTTCTGCTCTCCAGTGGTGAAGAAAGAACCGACATGGCTGCGCCCTGAGAAGCTCGAATTAGAATAATAATCATAATGCACATTATTTTCTCATGCGGTCGTTAACGCTCTGACCGCTCACATCATACGTATTAACCTAAATACAATATTCTGTACACACGTACACAATATACATAGGGAATTATATGGACACACACACACACACTGACTGACTGATTGTAGCAGAAATTGGCTACTGATATTAGCTGGGGCGGAAACACTGAGAAGAGGAAGGTTTTTAGTATGACAGGGTTGAGCAGTGTCTAAGGTCTTGTAACTTTGTGTTTTACGCCCAGTCAGCCAGTGCGGTTATATCAGGGCGATCTCGAATTAGAAGCAAAGAAGCATTTTTTTAACAACAACAATAATAATAATAAAGTATACCAAGATGGTTAGTTAAACTTGTCTAACGCCGAGTTGTCGCCGACGAGGTCCTGGCGGGGACCGAGATCCCAGGATGTGGGGGAAGAGGGAGACTGTACCTAACGCTGCACTGTCACCACCTGAACGACTCCAGCATTAAGATGGGCAGCGATGAGAACCATTTTAATGTTTCATTAACTGTGAGGGGCAGTCAAGACAGTGTCCACAGACCACAGCTTTTGAAGAGAGAGAAAAACCGAATCGGAATGGAACCGAGGTTCTTCTGCTTGCTAGCCGAACGCCTTACCGCCGCTAGGCCAATTCGGTTCCCACAGAACCAGATCTGGACTGGTTAAATTGGTTTAACTCTGAGTTGTCACCGAAGAGGTAGTGGCGGGGACCAAGATCCCAGGAGGTGGGGGAAAAGGGAGATTATACCTGACGCTACACTGTCACCACCAGAATGACTCCTGCATTAAGATGGGCAGCGATGAGAGCCATTTTAATATTCCATCAATTGTGAGTGACAGTTACGAGACAAGTCTCCACAGACCGTACGTAACATTTGAAGAGAGAGAAGAGCCGACGCGGATTCGAACTCAGGTCCTTCCGCCTACCAGCCTAGCGCCTTGCCGGTAGTCCAAGCCGGCTCGCTACAAAACCCAAGATAAACAATCCTAATCGTTTTTAACTGCCTGCCGTCTAATATAAAAAATGGCGTGGCCCTGTTACTGTGGCCAGCAGTTGTCGCCCCTGGGGCGCAGGCTCAAGCCTCGCTTTCCGGCATGTTTATCTGGAAGGAAGGATGTCGTAAAACCGACGCTTGAAGCTGAAGTCCTGCTCTGGGCGCCACGTGGAAGGTGGGGGCCAGCTCACACGGTACGTGCTGTCTGGAGGGACTTCCAGTTGCAGGAAGGAAAGGCACCACAACTCACCTCCCCCAGTCCCTCCCCCGCTGCCGCCCACACTCCCCCAACCCCCCCATCCACACGCCTGCCCGACGCCAAACCGGCCTGACGACGGTCCGGTGGGTGTTTTGCGAGTCCCCTGTCAGTTAATGCCTTCCGCAGATAGTCAGTCTGATTTCCCCACCGCTACACTAAGGGGTGACGACGCGCCAACGACAGACACGTACAACCCCGACGCCATAAATTAAACGTAGGGCGTCGACCTCTGATCCGAGAGAGAGAGAGAGAGAGAGAGAGAGAGAGAGAGAGAGAGAGAGAGAGAGAGACAGAGACAGAGACAGAGACAGAGAGACAGAGAGACAGAGAGAGACAGACAGACAGAGACAGAGAGACAGAGACAGAGACAGAAATACACACAGAGGGAATGGGGGGGGGAGAGAGAGAGAGAGAGAGAGAGAGAGAGAGAGAGAGAGAGAGAGAGAGAACTCTAACTCGAATTGGTTATGGTACATCGGCCACAGGCCATTATACAAACAAAGGGGTTGGGGGGTGGGGGTGGGGAGCATGGAATCAAGCAAAGTAAACGAAGAAATAAACGGGGTGGGGGTGGGGCGGGGGGGTTATTCGCACACACAGAGAATTATCAATTTTGGTACAACTGCAGTGTCATCCATTCATACACTTACTATCAAGATTTTTTTTTCTTTTGTTTATGGCATGAAAAATAAACTTTGACACATTCCTACACAGACTTTGATTTCTTGCTTCAAGTGCTGTTGTTAAGGATCTAAAGGAAGAATCTGGTATACATTTCCTTCTGAGGTCCGCGTACATAGGGCATTTAAACAAAAAGTGATTGTTTTCAATTTCATTGATGCAAAAAGCACAATTTTTGTCTAGAGATAAAACGCTGTACCGGTGTAAGTTGTTGTTTAATGGAAGTACTCCAAATCTAGCCTGTGATACAGCCACTCTAAAGCAATATATATCAGTGTTTAAAATATACTTCTCCTTTTCAAAGATCGTCTTAAAAGACCGATAAATTTCATACCTATCTTTATCTCTAACAGCTCCAGACCATTCCTGTATAAACATATCTACTAGACTTTGTTTGAATGACCTCAAAAAGGAGTTTTTATCACCAACCCCCTGCTGCAGCCATACAAAGCTGAATCCAGTTTCACACAGAATTTCCCTAATTTTAGAAACCCAGCAGTCTTTTCCATTTCTGTCTAAACACAGCAGCATTTCATAGGCTGTTTTCGGTAGTCTGTCATTCCCCATTTCCAATAATCGAAACCAATACTTAATGCAACTAATATAGCTATTTATGAAAAGAGGAAATCTTCCTAAATCACCATACACCATTTTATTGAGTGTTCTGACCGGAACTCCGAGGAATCTTTTACAAGCCATTAAGTGAATTTTTTCAATATTCTCAAGTCTTTGTAGTCCCCAAATTTCAGACGAATATAGTAAAATTGGCTGCACTTTGGAATCAAATATTTTGAAGAATGTTTCGTATGTCATTTCTTTGTATTTTTGAAAAGCTTTGCTAAGACATATTACTGCTTTTTTCCCTTTTGCCGCTAAGTGGTCTGTACCCTGCTTGCAACTCAGTTTCGTGGTAAAATTGAAACCTAGATAGCAGTAGTTATTAACAACTTCCAATCTGGTGTCGTTATAGAACCATTTTTCATGCTTAGCCAAAAATCCCCCCTTTCTGAATACCATGATTTTTGTTTTGTCCTTATTTACCTCCATTTTCATCTCTTGACAGCATGTTTTAAGACAGTCTAACTGGTTTTGTAAACCAGTAGGTGTTGTCGATAATAAGGCTACATCATCTGCAAACAATAAGATAAATAGTTCCATGACCCCTGGCACTAGCTGTATTCCATGCCTGCCTTTTGCTGTCACATGATTTGCCAGTTGGTTGATAAACAAGGAAAACAATGTTGGACTCAGAACACATCCTTGACGAACACCAACAGGACACTCGAAAAACTCAGAGTACTTGCAGTTGGCTCTTATACAAGAAAGTAATGAGTTATACATAGCCCTAAGAGCACCAAAAAACTTCCCCTTAATTCCTTGATTTCTAATACAATCTAAAAGTTTGTCATGCCGTACAGAATCAAATGCTTTCCTAAAATCCACAAATGCGACATACAATTTCTGTCCCTTCTTCCTCAAGCACTTTTGAACAATAGCATAAAGGTTAAATATTTGATCAACAGTAGAATAGTTTTTCCGAAATCCAGCTTGACATTCCGTAATTGCGGCATTTTCCTCCAACCAAAAATACAGCCTAGCATTTAATACAGAGGTGTAGCATTTACTTACAACACTGAGTAAAGATACCCCCCTGTAGTTATCCATATGTTCGGTGTTTCCTTTTTTATGAATTGGGATAACAATTGCCTTGGCCCAATCCTGTGGGTAAATACCCTTTTCAAACAATACATTAAACATCCTAGTTAGAAAAAGCACCACATCCTGTCCTCCCGCTTTCAACATTTCTGCTGTAATTCCGTCTAATCCGCATGCTTTTCCACATTTTAATTTCTTAATAGCTTTCTGCACTTCCAGCTCAGTAATTTCTTCATTCAAAAAGTATCTGATTCTTCAGAATTATCAAACTGGCTAGCATCTTGTACATTGTCATCAATATCATTGTTTGCAAAAAGATCCTTGAAGTGATCGTACCATTCATTTATATCAATATTACTACTGTTGGCTTTATTCTGTTTCCCGCAGCCCATATTTCTCAATTCTTTCCAAAACGTTGATGGGTTGTTCAAGTTTGCAGCAAGCAATGTTGTCTTTTCTCTTCTAAAGCTCTGCTTCTTTGCTTTTAGCAGATATCTGTACCTCTTCCTTGCTTCAACATATTCTTTCCTATCTTTATCACTCCTTGTAGATCTGAATACTTTTAGTTTCGAACGACTCTCTTTTTTTGCTTGTCTGCAATCTTCATCAAACCATTTTGCTTTCATTGCCTTTTTGTTATTATAACATTTCTTTACCATACAACTGCCAGCTGATGTCAAACACTCCACAAATTTACATAAAGCATCTTCAACATGATTTTCAAGGTGGTCCAGGGCTATTTTTAACTTGTTTTGAATTTCGTTGCTCCTCATGTTGTCCACAAATTCTTGTTCTTTTTCACTACTCCAAACGATTTTTTCCGTATATTTTACATCTGCTGTCTCTTCCTGACACTGTCGGTCTTCTCTAACGGATTCTTTTCTAATAAAAGTCAAAACAACTGGTAAGTGGTCAGATTCAGTATAGCCTTCGACCACCAAAGAGCCACTGTATGCTGAGTGGTACAAATCACATGACATAATGTAATAGTCTAAAACACTTGCCCCACAACTGGCAATGTATGTAAAGCTGTTGTCATGTTCCCCTTCACACAAGCCATTCAAAATAACGCAATCATACATATTACAAAAATCGAGAAGTTGTTGACCAAAAGTGTTTACAATGAGATCTTGGGATTTTCTTGGGAATATGCTGTTTGCTTGCAACATTATATCTTGAAAGTCTTCTGCTATACCCGTGTAGTTTTCAGAGGCTGTTCGCGCATTTAAATCACCGCATAACAGTATATGGAAATCATCAAACGAGTCATGTAGGTCCAAAATGCACTGCTCCAGAAGATCTATACCAATCCCGTACCGACAGTTTTTCCAGTAAGCGGAATCATACGGAGGAATGTAAGAACACATGAGCATCACATCTTTTGGCGTTTGAAGAAGTTCTTTGTCTATTTTTAGCACGATCATATTTTCAAGATCAGTGGAAATCTGTTTCACATACGGTGAGTATTGCTTTCGGACCATGACAACAACACCACCCGAATAACGGCCTTGGTGAGATAGTTTTTTCGCTATGGCAGTGTAAATACAGTAGTCATTGAATAGGTCTGATTCAAATGAAGTTGCAATGAAGGATTCTGTTAGACACACAAAATCATGAGAAGTTATGTACTGAATAAGGTGAGAATTGTCTATCTTTTGTAGCAAGCCATTAATATTATAATTTAGAAATTTCACACTTTTTTCCACTTCACCAGAACAGAACGCGGGGACACACTTATTCCGCGGACTTGACTGCACTTTAGTCCACGTATCTCGTTGATTAAAGTTTTGATCTTTACCTGAGGCCCGGCCGATGTCCTATCTGTTGGAGGCACTTGCAGACCTGTCCTGAGTGCCCCCTCTTCTTGCCTGGTAATCCTTGGTTCGGTCGCTGGACTGCATTCGCCGGAAGGAGTCCACAATGCTGCTCTGACTCTGTGAACGTCCTTTCTGGGTATCCCGGCCTGATCGTAGTGTCCGTGCAGTGCTTGCGGGTTGGCTGACCCGTTCCTGTGCGACTGGACTAGGTATTGCCTCTACATCTGCCTCTTGGGACTGCCCGTGCGATCCGTTGGTTTTGCTGTCACTTTCTGCCCCGGGTTGGTGGCCTTGATCAACCTCTCTCTCGGTAGCTTCGAGTTGTTCATTGCTGGCCTGGTTTCGCTCTGTTGCGACGGTATCTTCGCTAGTTGTCCGTGTTGTGTATGTATCTTGGCTGCTAGAAGGTCTTCCAGGTTCTTGTCTCAGTGTGGTGTCTTCCTCTTGTTCTTTGTCTTCGGTGTGACCTCTGGTGCAGTCTCTGTTGGAAGCACTGTCTTCTGCATCGTTGACAATGCTTTGGTTGTTGTCATCTTCATCGTTGCTGTTCTGTGTGTCCATGTGGCCTGTTTGTTGGTCTTCTTCCGGTGTGTCTTGTATGAGGTCTGTTGTCTCCTTTCTTCCTTCAGTTGCTGTCGGCGTGGCTCCAGATCCGATGACGTCATCATAGGGGGGAGTGCCGGGAGCAACAGGTCTCGGTCTTGCACCTTTAGCTTCGCCAGGAGATGTCCTGTCCTGATGGTTGTCATGTGCGCTGTTGCCGTGTCTGTCGATGTCACGCCTACTGTTTTGTCCTCTCTGCTCTCGTGGCTGTGCTCCTCTTTCGCTGGTGACGGGGCTAACTGTGTCTCCCTTCTCCTCTCCGGTGTCCCTCAGGTCAGGGGCGTGCTTGCTGACGTAGTACTGCTGGCTGGACTGGTTGCCACTTTGGTCACGTGGTCCATTTCCTGCCTGTCTGGTCTGGCCTGGGGCTCTGCGTCGCGGGACATCGTTGCCAGCCGCACTATGTTGACTGCTTTCACTGGCCATGTCACCGTCCCTTCTCGGTGGGGCGTTTCTTCTGTGGTAGGCATCTCTCCGGGGTGAGTGGTCGCGTGCCCGCTGCTGGCTCCAAGGTTCTTCTTGTCTGTGCCTTGGGAGTTGAGGCCATTCGTCGCTCTGGAGGTAGTGGCCGTCATTGCGCAAAGCCTGGCTGTAGGACTCGTGGTGGCGACTCCGTGGGAAGGAGTCCAGTCTGTCAGCGAAGTGCAGTCTTCCGTTTCGGTAGTAGGCTATCTTCCCCTGGCTCCGGTAAAAGTCTAGTGTGTCTCTCTGACGGGAGGTCAGATCGGACGTCACCTTGATGCCGGCACGTCTGAGTTTGTCTCGCAGGTTTCTGTCATTCAGTATCGCCATCTTGTCCTTCCATCTGTAGAACTGGACTATGAGAGGGCGGGGTTGGTCGCTCCGCTGTTGTCGGGCGCCGACTCGAAAAGCACGGTTAACGTCTGCGAGATGCCAGCATGGAGAAGTTGAGAACTCGTTCAAAACGTCAACTACTTGCTGCTCCACGCTAGTATAGCTGTCCCCTCGCCGTGGCTCTCTGATTCCAATGAACTTCAGATTGTTTCGCTTGGTTTCCATTTCGGTTGAGTCAATCTTCTCTTCTAGTCTGTCCAACCGTTCGAGGATAGTCTCTCTATCCTCTTGCAGATCGTCAATGTCATCTTTGTTTTGCTCAATGCGCTGTCTCAGTTCCCCTACATGAGCTGTCAAATCTCCTTGAAAATGGATCAAGACTTGATTTTTGGCGCCGGTGGAAATCAACAGAACACTCCTGGGCAGCCATACTGGAATAAGGCTAAGATGTACATTTCAAACCTCCTAAGACCAGTTTACTTTAGATTTCTGAGGCTGATGTAGTCGGGTTGTCATCTTAAAGTGACATGATATATTATAGCCTCAAGCGTTGTGTTTTAATATGCTTCTTAATCCACATGTTCATGTGTTGTTGCCGAGGACATGATCATTAATTAATTCACTTGTAGGCCATGTGCTTGTGTGACAGCCACTGGTAATCTGAAATAGATGGGTACCCCCACCCCTCCCTCACCGCGCTGATCCATGGTAGGAAAAACGAACTGCTGCATGTGGCTTGCTCCACAAAGACCCTATATGTATGTGTCACCTACAGCCTCTGGCAGGCTGAAATCACTCGTAATCGTGAAAAGGTCGTAAACAGGCTCAAGATCCCCCAGGGTCTCTCCACACTATCGTTTCGTCGGTGGAGTGAAGTTCCCTCAAGGGGAGGGGTCCACGGTGATTCACCGTAAGAAAAACGACCCACTTCATAAAGATGGCAAATACATATAATTATGTTTGTGTCACCAACGGCCTCTGGAAAGGTGAATTCACTCGTAATCGGAAACATGTCGTAAACAGGCTCAAGATCCCCCAGGGTCTCTCCACACTATTGTTTCACCGGTGGAGTGAAGTTCCCTCAAGGGGAGGGGTCCGCGGTGATTCACCGTAAGAAAAACGACCTGCTTTACAAAGACGCCACATACATGTATGCCTGTGCCACAGCCTCTGAAAGGGTGAATTCACTCGTAATCGGAAACGGGTCGTAAACGGGCTCAAGATCTCCCAGGGTCTCTCCACACTATTGTTTCACCGGTGGAGTGAAGTTCCCTCAAGGGGAGGGGTCCGCGGTGATTCACCGTAAGAAAAACGACCTGCTTTACAAAGACGCCACATACCTGTATGTCTGTGTCACCTACAGCCTCTGGAAGGGGGAATTCACTCGTAATCGGAAACGGGTCGTAAACAGGCTCAAGATGCCCCAGGGTCTCTCCACACTATTGTTTCACCGGTGGAGTGAAGTTCCCTCAAGGGGAGGGGTCCGCGGTGATTCACCGTAAGAAAAACGACCTGCTTTACAAAGACGCCACATACCTGTATGTCTGTGTCACCTACAGCCTCTGGAAGGGGGAATTCACTCGTAATCGGAAACAGGTCGTAAACAGGCTCAAGATCCCCCAGGGTCTCTCCACACTATTGTGTCGTCGGTGGAGTGAAGTTCCCTCAAGGGGAGGGGTGTGCGGTGATTCACCGTAAGAAAAACGACCCACTTCAGAAAGATGGCAAATACACATAATTATGTTTGTGTCACCAACGGCCTCTGGAAGGGTGAATTCACTCGTAATTGGAAACAGGTCGTAAACAGGCTCAAGATCCCCCAGGGTCTCTCCACACTATTGTGTCGTCGGTGGAGTGAAGTTCCCTCAAGGGGAGGGGTCCGCGGTGATTCACCGTAAGAAAAACGACCTGCTTCACAAAGATGGCAATACATGTATGTCTCTGTCACCTACAGCCTCCGGAAGGGGGAATTGACTCGTGATCGGAAACAGGTCGTAAACAGGCTCAAGATCCCCCAGGGTCTTTCCACACTGTATCTATTGTGTCGTCGGTGGAGTGAAGTTCCCTCGAGGGGAGGGGTCCGCGGTGATTCACCGTAAGAAAAACGACCTGATTCACAAAGACGCCACATACATTCCTGTGTCACAACCTCTGGCAGGGCGAATTCACTTGAATAATTGAAACCGAATCGTCGTTTTCTTTGGAAAGATCTGCACCCTGTAAAGGCCACCTGTTATGATCGGAAACGGGTAAATAAGCTCAACATCCCCCAGGCTTTCTCCACCGTCCTGTTTTGTCAGTTGACTGATTTTTTTGTAAAAGCGAAAGGTCCATGTTGATTCACCGTAAGAGAAACGACTTGCTTAACGTGCATAGAGACGCCTCAAGTCGGTGTTGTTGGGATTCGGGCTTGATGTTAAATATTTCACATCTCGGCAAAACGGTCTCTGTAAAGTGCCTGTCAAAATTGGAAGAGGTTTTCAAAAGGGGGAGATTTGAATTACATGAAAGCCCACAATGTCTACCATCTATTCCTTTATGACTTGCCCTGATTCCCAAACCTAATCCGGTCTCCCTGTTATTGGTCAATCCTGAAAACATCCGAGTCAGTGGTTTTTAATTTTGTTTTACAGTTCGCCCAACCCCATTTTGTTGTAAAGATTATATAGCAAAACAGGAATAGTGACCCGCAGATAGAAATGATATGTGGGGAAGCAAGTTTTGTTTGTTCCTGCATTTGGTAGTAATCAAGCGTTTACAAAACAAAGATATGCAACATGTCAGATGGATGTTTGATATAATCTATATTTCGCGAGAAAAAAAGAAAAGAAAAAAAGGAAACAACGGCGATTTTGAACCAGTGGCGAGTACTCCTTAAACAACGGAAATTTCTCGCTTTCTCCCCTTTTGTAAATATTGATGTGGGGTTTTGTTGTTGCTTGTTTGGTTTTGCTGTCTATTTGAATTATTGACTGAATAGCCTCAATCAGGCTGTTCTAGAAGTTCATGTTTGGCATCGATGATCAGACCATGAGAGATTTTTTCTTAGCCTGCAATAAAAAGTTAATTAACAACACTATGAATAGGTAGCGGCAGCCTCTCATCGCCTATGCGGGAACATCGGAACTTTGCTCAATTTTACTGTATTTCAGTCACTAATTTCTCCACAGTCTCTGAATGTATCCTCTTGGAAATTATATGAATAAAAGGAACGTTTTCTTCGCATTCTTATGGTTGTTTTTATGTTTGCATGCAATGTACCTCGAAAAATCGCCAGTTGATTTTCTACGGGAGGTATTTGCCGTTTGTCCGGTGCCGATCACGCGGTCTGAGACTTGAACGAAAACAGTCGATGTGTTTATCCGCTCGGTGACAAAGCGATACGCGTTCTACACAGCAATATGTGGTATCACTGGATCGGAAATTGAATGCCGATTCCAGTGGTGTAAACGCCGTGGTCGTTTACAAACATCTCTGGTCGCTAGAACGCATTATAGTCGGAAACTCGCATTTAAAAAAAAAATTTAAACCACAAAACTCCCTCAAATGTCTCAAATATCCCCCACAAAATGAAGCTGAATCCGTACCCTTTCGATTGAGGTATGGGGCTAATGGATTGATGACCTGTGGGTCTTTCACAAGCCAATAAAAGACCGCAATAAAGGCGCTTTTTTTCAAATTGAGTTCATCCAAGATGGCATCGACCGCGTGGAGTTTTTGTGACTCGATTGCCGAGTTTTGACACAGGATTCGTGAGTATTCTCTTCACCTGGCTCCAGTTTACTGAATTTGGTGATAGTTTATCTCATAATTTAGCATTTTTATATGATATTTTGATTCATTCTTGCAGGATTTGCCTAAAATCTTACGATTTTCTCGACCGACTCATAGTTCTGTCTTTGTTTACAAATACGACTAACCGGAAGTTGTCGATCACTCGCTTGTTCTCCTAAATATTGCCAAAATACGCCAAAGTTTCACAAAAAATAGTCATTGAAATACATTCTCTGATGTCTTCTGGGACAGTATTATTTGGGGGGGACGAACCTTTGACGTAAATTCGTGGCGATGGCTGTTTTCGTGATCAAAATTCTTCATCAGGGGAGGTAACTAAGATGCTGAGAAAACCGTCGACTTCATAATAACTTCTGCACTTGAACTCTGTTAAAGTCTTTTTCGTTTTTCAACGATCGTAATTAAATTCTCAAACTTTAATAGTATGTTGACCAGCATTTCTAGTTCAAAATTATAAGTGGATTTCTGCTTTGCTAACGGTAGCCAGTCTGATATTGTGATAAGTGATGATAAAATCATAACAGATAAGAGTTAAGGCCTGAGTGATAATGATTATTATTAATTATGCTGTAGGCCGTAGATCATTCTCTCAATGAAGATCAACAGAAACAACAAAACTGTGTTGTTGTTTTCCTGCAGATGATGACCAATTTTCCAAACTGAAGGCTGTTTTCCTGGCAACTGGGAGAGGATGCCGGCAAGACCTTCCTCTGGTTGAAGTGGACAACCGACTGTTAGTGCAGCTGCTTCTCCCGAAAGATGAGGGATCCAAGACTTTGGATGAGACTGCATTCTTCCAGCAACTTCTCAAACCAGATCTGGTCAAGACAGTACTGCTTTCTCGTCTGCAGTATTTATGGTCAACAGACTGAAGGAGCTGTTTGGAGGCGAGCCACTTCCAGAACTTCCACCTCTTCACGGCCATGGCGGCTGCCAGCAGCGATGTCAACAAGTGGAAGAGGAATCTGACCCAGGAGATGTCGACTGAACCAAATGATGAATCAGAACCTGATGAACCTGAGTTTGAAACCAGCTTCAGATTTCAACAGGAGGGTGACATTGTGGCAGTCTACAATGTAGAAGATTTCTTTTTCAGCAAAGTCACCAGGATCATCAGTGAGGAAGAGGCAATAGTCAATTTCTTGGAGAAGGCGGCAGTAAAGATGGAGTTGTTGTGTACAGGTGGCCATGCTCTGAAGATTACACTCAAATCTCCTCCGCAGTTGTGTTTGCCAAGAATCTGCAACTTGCACCTTCATCATTGTCTCCAGGGATGTTCGTTCTTTGTTGAATCTCGCAGGAATTTATTTGGCAGATATCAAGCACTCAGATGCTATTTACAGTGAAATCACATGTAGACCGTGTCAACTGACTCCAAATCACAGCCTTGTAGGCCTGTGTGTTCATGGATGATAAAGGTGATACTGCTGTACCATGTTTTCTTTAGCATACACGTCCTCTTTCTGCTGTAAAAAGTGATGATTTTGCAGACTTTAAGACTAACACTCAAAATAAGTGCAAATGCTGCTGCAAATGTACTTCACACTTAGTTTAATGTACATGCAAAGTTTCATGGCTGTATCTGTAGTAGTTTTCAAGTTATGAGTTAAAGTATGAAAACCATTAGATTTGTCCTTTTTTTCCACTGTGAAAAGTGAGGTTTTTGCAGGCTTTAAGATCTATCACTCTCAAAATAACTGCAAATGTTGCTGCAAGTGTACTTCACACTTAGTTTAATGTACATGCCAAGTTTCATTGCTGTATCCGTAGTGGTTTTCAAGTTATTACCAGTTAAAGTGTGGCAACCCACATATTTGTGTTTTTTCCGCTGTGCAAATTGAAGATTTTGCCAACTTTAAGACCCTGTAACTTTAAAAGTAAGAGTCAGAGCTGCTTAGAAAAAAATAAGTGCAAAGACTGTGATAAACCCTGCTTGGAAATCCATTGGGAAAGCTGTCATTGCCATATGTTAGCCACTGTGTGGTGTCAAAAGTGCTCTTTCATGCAAATTGGCAAGCTCAGAATTGCTTTTTGGAGCAACTTCAGCCCTCTGCCTATGTTTTATCTTTCTTTGATGACCATATGATTTAGCTGTGACAAAGTGCAACCAAGGTATACTTTTGAAAAGTGTAAGTATTTGGATTCTCCCATGTTCATGAGAACCACTATGGGGGGGTAAATTTGAGAAAATGTAATAAACTGTTTATTGTCGCGCAAAACTGTATTTTCGAATGGCTATATCTTTGGAACTAATTAAGATAAACAGTTACTTTTTTTTCCTTCATTTTCTTGTATCAATATGGCCTGTCTGAAAATGCATAAATTAAATTGCTGTTGTAAAATTTAAATTTTGGCTGCCGCTACCTACTATGAAGGTGCATGGTTAATTCACATATAAAAAAAATTACGCATTGAATGAAACTGTTTATTCATTTTTACACAGATAGATGAGTTTGCACCATTTGAGAGACTAGCAAAGACAGGAAACATTGCCAAGACCAGAGAAGAGGTTTCAACAAGTACTTCCTGTCGTACATTCTAGTAAGTAAACATGGTGCTTAACGTCTACATGTACATTCTAATAATTGATCACTTTTATATAGCACTACTCTCTGCTCTCGAAAAGACTCATTGCGCTGTTGTTGCATGTGGTTCCGAGCGAGTGACCGTATGTAGCCGAAACATCATCGGCCTCCTTTCAGGGAGTCGAGCCGCAAACACATATTTTAGCAGCTGTATTTTACATAACGATTTATAGGGTATGATTGTGTGGGAGGACTTGTCCTCGTGCACTGGAGTTAATGCTAACATATTTTTAAGAAACAGAGACCAGAAAGGTTAGCTTTTCTGCTAGTTATTTACACCAAACAGTCGATGGAAAAAAGGCTTAAATACTAGTATTTACAGACTATTATAATAAATGTCCGTTTATCACTTTCATGTATAGTTGCTAGAAAGCAATTTAAACACGAAGGACATGACATAGATCTAATATAGAGTGCTTCCAGTCCACATGAGTGTCTGCTTCCTAAACTCTGTTTAGTCAATGAAAATACTCTGTGAGATATGGAAACATACCACACGACCACCATCTCTGACTTGCAGCGGATCTGTTTTACAGTTTTAACGTGGACTAGCTGTTTTAACTCTCTCAGAGCGTGATCCCCTGCCTCTATGTTCTTTAACTAATCCCATTTGTGAGCATTCCCGCCTTCTACTTCCTCCCTTGAGAATACCGTTGATACTTTTAATGGTGCGGTACACCTGTTTTTTTTAAAATATTTTTTATATCACTTCTTAGTACTTAGTACTTCTTAGATGACTTTAATTGATACTTTTTTTAATTGATAATTTAGTTGATACTTTCAGTGGTGCGGTGTACCTGTTTTGTTTTGTTTTTTTTTGTTTTTTTATATCGCTTCTCAATTGTGCGATTGACCTGGGTTTTTTTGTTGTTGTTTTTTAGATCGCTTCTTAGTACTTAGTACTTCTTAGATGACTTTTAATTGATACTTTTTTAACTGATAATTTAGTTGATACTTGGTGCGGTATTCCTTTTCTTAATGGGGTATACCTGGTTTTTATTTTTTGTTTAAATGTTTTATATCGCTTCTTAATGGTCCGGTATTCCTGGTTTTAATTTTATTTTTTAGGTCGCTTCTGAGTACTTAGTACTTCTTAGGTGACTTTTAATTAATACTTTTTTAATTGATAATTTGGTTTAAACAAAAATTTGTTCAAGACAAAATAAAGATACAAAGAATCGTTATGTGCTCATCAACAAGCTGTAGCTTATAGGCGATGAGCTCATTATATTATAGTTGGAAAAAACGCACAATTATAAGGCGGACGAACAATTTCAGTTCACTAACAAAAACTGAGTGAGAAATAACAACAATAAAAACGAAAAACAAGGGAAAACAAATAAAGTAAAAGAAACAAACAAACTACAATAACAAAACACAAAAATACGAACAGTCGCTAGAAAACAGTCAAAACAAAATAGTGGAAAAAACTAAACAATGTTAGGTAGATAGATAGATTGGCTGGTGGCTTAAATAAATACTAGCGAGAGAGAATTGGAATGTGGAGACAGAGGGGGATGGGAAAAGGGAAAGATGGTTTGAAGTCATTTTTTTCTTTTTTCTACAGTAGCATAATTTTTTAATTTTTTTACAAAGTTCAGAGGTATGAGTAGGCAGTCGGTCATTTGTATAATCAAAACATATAATCACATTTACAGAAGGAGTTAATTCTTGGATTTTTAACGTCCCTTTAGTATACTATATTAAAAGGACAAATCACATGTGTACAAAGTCAGTATATATGGTCAAAAACAAACAAACAAGAGATAATCATATTACAGGTCAGCTACCTGCTAGCTTACAGTTCCGCTTTTAAAGTCGCTTAGATAGCTTTATGAATTCATCGACAGTTAGGAATATGTGTTTGTTTTCTGGAAGTCGCAGGTCTAAGTTACCGTACAGTAGTGTTCTAATATTGGTTTGGCTACTAGGGAGGGTAAGTATTGTTCTTGCGCGGATGTTTATGTAGTTAGGACAATGAAGGAGGTAATGCTCGGCCGTTTCTCTAGAATAACCGCAAGAACATTTTGGGTCGGTACTTAAATGGCGGTAAACTAGGTCATTGTTAAGGTTATTCATTTCTAGGCGAAGGCGACAGTGAATGACTTGTGCATTTCTTTCTCCAAAGTAGTAATAGGCTGGAACTTTACTGTCGGACAAGGACCATGGTCGTTTAAAAACACTTAAAGATGTACTTTGTTGAACGCTAATGGGGAGAGAATTCCACTCTGCTGTGGTAGATGGAATGAAGGAGTTTCGATAAAGTTCAGTTTTGCATGTAGTCACATCTCTTTCTAATGGTCTGCGTCTGTGGTACGGATTAATGTGGGCGACTAAAGGGGGCAAGAGGTCACTTATATATTGGGGATAGAGGCCTAGTGTCATTTCGTGAAACATCAAGAGTTTATGCCGTTTCCGTCTTTCCTTTAATGTGCAGAATCCAGATTCTATGTACAGTTTCTGGTGGCTAGTTCCACGAATACCTCCTATAATTGATAATTTAATTGATACTTTTAATGGTGCGGTATACCTGGTTCTAATTTTTTGTTTTTATCTTTTTATATCGCTTCTTAATGGTGGGGTATACCTGTTTTGTTTTGTTTTTAAATTTTTTATATCGCTTCTTAGTACTTAGTACTTCTTAGATGACTTTTAATTGATACTTTTTAATTGATAATTTAGTTGATGCTTTTAATGCCTGGTTTTTATTTTATTTTTATTTTTCTATATCACTTCATAGCACTTAGAACTTCTTAGATGACTTGGGATTTTATGTTTCATGTTAGAAAAAAAGAAGAGAGAAAAAAGAAAAAGAAAAAAAAGTGAGTCCATGCAATGTTCAGCATAAGTAGTCACTGGGGTCGGCTCCAATCTTAGGTATGAAGTCCAGCTCTGTGTAATTACACTACTCGTTCACTGACAGTGACTAATGTCGATTTACTTTATGTTTCGGTCAATCCTTTTTTGATTCAGTTCGGCTTTTTTGGGGGGTTTTTGTTGTTGTTTGTTTTAAATTCAGTTCACGTATTGTCTCAATAAGGAATATCAGTAACATTTTTAGCTTTTAACTTTCAGGGGGGTCTTTAAATTTATTTTACAGATTTTATTTTGGTTTAAACAAAATTTTATTCATTCATCGTAATCATACGTTCAACAAATAAGTACAGGAAACACAAAAGAAATATGCTTATTTGAGTGTTACCTATAGACTAAATGATAATTACACAGACATTTACGATGGCAAGATCGCAAATTGTTGTCAAAAAGTCAGAGGCAACAAAACAAACCAAAGACCAAAACAACAACAAAACAAAAAATAAAAACAAAACAACACAAAACAACAGTACAAAACAGAAAAACGGGAAGGGGAATTTTATCTTACAGGTTTTATTTCACAGACTTTTTAGAGAGATTCATTTGAAATTTATTTGAAATATTTTATTTTACAGATTTTATTTTACACGAGTCCAAAATCGCAGCTGACGCTCGAATTTTCTGGACTTGCATACCTCCTTCTCAACGCTGTTCACCTCTTCCATTCCTGTTTGTTTCTCTGGTCTCTTACAACTGTACTCTTCTTCCCGCTCTCTTCACCCCAGTGGCGGCACCTGTCCCCAACCACTCCCATCATGTATGTGCACGGGCGGTGTGGTCCGTTCATTCACTAGTCGCCTGGGCCAGCCTCTGTCTGGGCTCACGGCCACTCCACGGCGGCAATGTACCATCTGTCGGCAAGTTTTATCTCTATCTTTTCAAAATTAATCTATTTAAAATTGTTTTATTCAGCTTAATTCGTGGTTGATTTGTGTGTGCTTGTGTGTGTGTGTGTGTGTGTGTGTGTGTGTGTGTGTGTGTGTGTGTGTGTGTCTGTATGCGTGCGTGCGTGCGTGCTTGCGAGTGCATGCGTGTGTGTGTGGTGCGTGTGTGTGCGTGTGTGTATGTGTGTGAGTGCGTGCGTGAGTGCGTGCTTGCGAGTTCATGCGTGTGTTTGTGTGTGTGTGTGTGTGTGTGTGTGTGTGTGTGTGCGGTGTGTGTGAGTGCGTGTGTGTGTGTGTGTGTGTGTGTGTGTGTGTGCGGTGTGTGTGTGTGTGCGTGTGTGTGTGTGTGTGTGTGTGTGTGTATGTGTGTTTGTGTGTGTGTGTGTGTGTTTGTGTGTGTGTGTGTGTGTGTGTGTGTGTGTGTGTGTGCGTGTGTGCGAGCGTGCTTGCGTGTGCATGCGTGTGGGGTGGGGTGGGGCGTGCGTGCGTTCGAGTGTGTGCGTGTGTCTGCGTGTGCGTGAGCAAATCAAACACAAATTAAGTCAAATAAATTATTAAATTAAATCAGTAAGTTAAATTAACCTTGTCGGTGGTTGCTGCATTCCGGGCGTGGACTGGGGTGGCCAGGCAGGGCCGTTCAAGCGAGTGAATGTTCGGTCACACCCCTCTGCACCTGCAAGGTGGGAATGGGGGGACCGGTGTCGTCACTCGGTGAAGAGGTCGGGAAGCACAGTACAGCTGACGGCGGTCAGAGAGACGAGCAGGAACGATGGGAGGTGAAGGCGTTGAGACGGCAGCCTGCAAACTCCAGAAAATTCGATCTTTGCTTATTTTACACATTTTATTTGACAGATTTTATTTGACAGATTTGATGTTTTATTTCACAGATTATAACCAGCATTGAGCCTTTATAATTGAGCCTCATTCATGAAGCTTTTAACGTTTTAGACAGATTCAGGGAGGTCTTTTAAATTTTATTTCATAACTTTTGTTTTATAGATTATAACCGGCATTGAGTCTTCATAATTGAACCTCATTCATGAAGCTTTTAACTTTTTAGAGATATTCAGCGGGTGGTCTTTTAAATTTCATTTCACAGACTTTGTTTTATAGATTAAAACCGGCATTAAGCATTCATGAAGCTTTTAACTTTTTAGAGAGATTCAGGGAGGTCTTTTAAATTTGATTTTACAGATCTCGTTTTATGGATTATAACCGGCATTGAGCCTTTACAATTGAGCCTCATTCATGAAGCTTTTAACTTTTTAGAGAGAGTGAGGGAGGTCTTTTAAATTTGATTTTATATATCTTGTTTTATAGATTATAACTGGCATTGAGCCTTTATAATTGAGCCTCATTCATGAAGCTTTTAACTTTTTAGAGAGATTCAGGGAGGTATTTGAATTTTATTTTACAGATTTTGTTTTATAGATTATAACCGGCATTGGGCAGTATTCTTAAAGCTTTCTTTGCAGCCAGACACGGTTTAGTAAACAATCATGATTTAGGAAGCACTTTAATGTGTCATTTTACTATGTGTAAGTGAAGATCATACGGGGAAAAAAAGAATATGTAGGTGAATATTCAGCAAAAAAATCTTCAGGAAAAAATCAGTCGTATCTTCTAGTTTGAATTTTATTTTATATTTTAATATCGCTTCTTAGTACTTAGTACTTCTTAGATGACTTTTAATTCATACATTTAATGGTGCGCTATACCTGGTTTTAATTGATATTTAACTTTTTATACCGTTTCTTAGTACTTAGTACTTCTTAGATGACTTTTAATTGATACATTTTTAATTGATAATTTAGTTGATACTTTTAGTGGTGCGCTATACCTGGCTTTAATTGTAATTTTATGTATCTTCTTAGTACTTCTTACGTGACTGACTTTTAATTCGTACTTTTTTTAATTGATAATTTAGTTGATACCTTTAATGGTCGGGTATACCTGGTTTTAATTTTAATTTTAATTTTTATATCGCTTCTTAGTACTTAGTACTTCTTAGATGACTTGATTGATACTTTTTAATTGATAATTTAGTTGATACTTTTAATGGTCCGCTATACATGGTTTTAATTGTAATTTTTTTTATACCGCCTCTTAGTACTTAGTACTTCTTAGATGACTTTTAATTGATACTTTTTAATTGATAATTTAGTTGATACTTTTAATCATGTGGTATACCTGTTTTTTATTTGATTTTTTTCTCTTCTTAGTACTTCTTAGGTGACTGACTTTTAATTGATACTTTTTTTAATTGATAATTTAGTTATTTTTAATGGTGCGGTATACCTGGTTTTAAATTTATTTTTATATTTTTATACCGCTTCTTAGTACTTAGTACTTCTTAGATGACTTTTAATTGATACTTTGTTAATTGATAATTTAGTTGATACTTTTAAATGTGCGGTATATCTGGTTTTAATCCTTTTTTGATTTTCAGCTGAGTTTTTCTTGTTTTGGCAAACTACCGTCTTGAGTATGCAGGTATGCAAGCTCTTTTTATCCTTCACGTATTGTCTCAACAAGGAATGTCAGTGACACTTTTAGCTTTTAACTTTGAAATTTATTTGACAGATTTTTTTTTTTTTTAAACAAAATTGTATTCATTCATCGTAATCATACGTTCAAGAAATAAGTACTGGAAACACAAAAGCAGTATGCTTATTTGAGTGTTATTATGGACTAAATGCTAATTACACAGACATTTATGATGGCAAATTGTTGTGAAAAAATCAGAGGCAACAAAACAAACCAGAGACCAAAACAACAACAAAACAAAATACTAAAACCAAAGAACAGAAAAACGGGAAGGGGGATATTATCTTACAGGTTTTATTTCACAGACATTTTAGAGAGATATATTTGAATTTTATTTCACAGATTTTATTTTACATGACAGTCCAAAATCGCAGCTGACGTTCGAATTTTCTGGACTTGCATACCTCCTTCTCAACGCTGTTCACCTCTTCCACTCCTGTTTGTCTCTCTGGTCTCCTACAACTGTACTCTTCTTCCCGCTCTCTTCACCCCAGTGGCGGCACCTGTCCCCAACCACTCCCATCCTGTATGTGCACGGGCGGTGTGGTCCGTTCATTCACTAGTCGCTTGGGCCAGCCTCTGTCTGGGCTCACCGCCACTCCACGGCGGTAATGCACCATCTGTCGGCAAGTTTTTTCCTCTCTATTTTTTCTAAATTACTCTATTTATTTATATTTTTATTAAGCTTAATTCGTGGTTGATTTGTGTGTGTTTGTGTGTGTGTGTGTGTGTGTGTGTGTGTGTGTGTGTGTGTGTTGTGTCTGCGTGCTTGCGTGTGCGTGTGTGTGTGTGTGTGTGTGTGTGTGTGTGTGTGTGTGTGTGTGCGGGCGTGCGGGCGTTTGAGTGTGTATGCGTGCGTGCGTGTGCGTGCGTGTGTCTGCGTGTGCGTGAGCAAATCAAACACAAATTAAGTCAAATAAATTATTAAATTAAATCAGTAAGTTAAATTAATCTTGTCGGTGGTTGCTGCATTCCGGGCGTGGACTGGGGTGGCCAGGCAGGGCCGTTCAAGCGAGTGAATGTTCGGTCACACCCCTCTGCACCTGCAAGGTGGGAATGGGGGGACCGGTGTCGTCACTCGGTGAAGAGGTCGGGAAGGACAGTACAGCTGACGGCGGTCAGAGAGACGAGCAGGAACGATGGGAGGTGAAGGCGTTGAGACAGCGGCCTGCAAACTACAGAAAATTCGATCTTTGCCTATTTTACACATTTTATTTGACAAATTATATTTGACAGATTTGATGTTTTATTTCACAGATTATAACCAGCATTGAGCCTTTATAATTGAGCCTCATTCATGAAGCTTTTAACGTTTTAAACAGATTCAGGGAAGTCTTTTAAATTTTATTTTACAGATTTTGTTTTATAGATTATAACCGGCATTGAGCCTTCATAATTGAACCTCATTCATGAAGCTTTTAACTTTTTAGAGATATTCAGCGGGTGGTCTTTTAAATTTCATTTCACAGATTTTGTTTTATAGATTAAAACCGGGATTAAGTATTCATGAAGCTTTTAACTTTTTAGAGAGATTCAGGGAGGGCTTTTAAATTTGATTTTACAGATCTCGTTTTATAGATTATAACCGGCATTGAGCCTTTACAATTGAGCCTCATTCATGAAGCTTTTAACTTTTTACAGAGAGTCAGGGAGGTCTTTTAAATTTGATTTTATATATCTTGTTTTATAGATTATAACTGGCAATGAGCCTTTATAATTGAGCCTCATTCATGAAGCTTTTAACTTTTTAGAGAGATTCAGGGAGGTATTTGAATTTTATTTTACAGATTTTGTTTTATAGATTATAACCGGCAAATGGGCTGTACAGCAGTATTCTTAAAGCTTTCTTTGCAGCCAGACACGGTTTAGTAAACAATCATGATTTAGGAAGCACTTTACTTTAATGTGTCATTTTACTATGTGTAAGAGAAGATCATATGGGGAAAAAAGAATATGTAGGTGAATATTCAGCAAAAAATCTTCAGGAAAAAATCAGTCGTATCTTCTAGTTTTAATTTAATTTTTAATTTTAATACCGCTTCTTAGTACTTAGTACTTCTTAGATGACTTTTAATTCATACATTTAATGGTGCGCTATACCTGGTTTTAATTGATATTTAACTTTTTATACCGTTTCTTAGTACTTAGTACTTCTTAGATGACTTTTAATTGATACATGTTTAATTGATAATTTAGTTGATACTTTTAGTGGTGCGCTATACCTGGTTTTAATTGTAATTTTATGTATCTTAGTACTTCTTACGTGACTGACTTTTAATTCGTACTTTTTTTAATTGATA
>CAUZXP010000147.1:0-10000 GCA_963584105.1 Alviniconcha strummeri
TTGCCGGACCCCTTCCGGTGCAAGGTATTTCGGGCTCGATTGGCCAGTACGTTCCCATTAATTCGAAGCTGTAAAGCTGATTGTAACACATTTATTTTGTAGTCTGTAAATGGTAGTGTTGTTGCCACAAGGCCGACTTTGCCGCAGCAAACGGCACTACGTGTTTACAGCTAAAAGAAAATGAAAGAAGAAGAAGAAGAAGAAGAAGAAGAAGAAGAAGAAGAAGAAGAAGAAGAAGACGAAGAAGAAGAAGAAGAAGAAGAAGAAGAAAAGAAGAAGAAGAAATAAAGTTGTATGCTTGGCTTGTTCTGATGGTCTAGATTACAGACAGACAGACAGAGGGAGAGACAGACAGACAGAGGGAGAGACAGACAGACAGATAGACCGGCAGAGACAGACAATCACAGACAGACAGACAGACAGACAGGCAGAGAGAGAGAGAGAGAGAGAGAGAGAGAGAGAGAGGGAGAGAGAGGGGAGAGAGAGAGAGAGAGAGAGAGAGAGAGAGAGAGAGAGAGAGAGAGAGAGAGAGAGAGAGAGAGAGAGAGAGAGAGAGAGAGAGAGAGAGAGAGAGAGAGAGAGAGAGAACTCGAACTCGAAAACTTTATTTTAAAAGGATTGTAGTTTAGGTTCAGTCAAAAACCTAACAACTAGTCCCTGGTAAGCTACTGATGAGTAGATATGAATTTACAGGCATTATACATATACATATAGGCATGAATGAATGAGTGTAACGTTATACATGAGAGAGAGACAGACAGATAGACAGACAGAGACAGAGACAGACACACAGGCAGCGAGACAGACAGACAGACATACGGACAGGCCGACAGACTGACAAACAGGCAAAAACAAAAGGAGGAAAAACAACAACAACAAAAAACATCGGTCTGTCGTCCTGTGTTGGCTCTATGTGATTGACAAGCTGTTCAGATAAAATTACGTGCTTTGGCCCAGAACACCAACACGAGTAGGCCCGAGCAAAACAAAGGCAACACAAACAACAACAGCAGCAGCAGCAGCAGTGACACAGAGCAGATACACTACGCCATACCCTTCTAAAAACACCTTGTTGTGCGCAGCAATATCTCTCCCTAGAGCGGATAGCAGTCGCTTGGCCTTCGTGCCAAAAAATAGCGATGGCCTCTTTAATGAGCAAACCCTGTCCCAGAGCAAGGAGGCCGTCAGCAGAATCTGATCTTGGGGAGTTTCTTTAATAGGCTGCTCGCCTTGGTCGGACACGTTTCCCGCTACCAAAGTGGCTCATCTGTGACCAGTGGCACATAACGGTGAGAGGATGTGTACCCGGTGTTATCGCAGATAACACGCCGGACGGCCTGGCTGGTGTCGTTAGGAACATGGTATAATCTCTATCTTCCCGTAGCTGACTTCACCCGTACATTTAGGGACAGTTCATGGCCGCTTTTTTGCACTGGAAATACGCACACACACACACACACACACACACACACACACACACACACACACACACACACACACACACAACTATCACACACACACACACACAACTATCACACACACACACACACACGCACGCACGCACGCACGCACGCACGCACGCACGCACGCACGCACGCACGCACACACACACACACACACGCAACACAAGATGCTATCGCGATGCTTGACTGAGCCTGCATTATCATCAGACTTCATTATACAGCTATTACGTACAAACTCGCAGACACCCAATACATTATTATATGTGAGCGGTGAGACGAATCAGCAGCAGGATCAAAAACAAACTCTAAAGAGCAAGGGTTAAGCCGTTTATTATGTCTACGTCCTCAAAACAGACATATCTCCTTCCACACAGTTTCTGAAACAATTCTGCAGCCTTGCTCACACACACACACACACACACACACACACACACACACACACACACACACACACACACACACACACACACACACACACACACACACACACACACACATATCCTTGTCAAATTAGATCATCAAACACACTCACATCTTTGAAATCATGTTTGAAATCTCACCTCTTCAAGCTATTCTATTGACTGTGTGTGTGTGTGTGTGTGTGTGTGTGTGTGTGTGTGTGTGTGTGTGTGTGTGTGTGTGTGTGTGTGTATGCGCGCGCGCGCGTGCGTGCGTGCGTTCTCGGGGAAGTTTATTTTGACGGTTTTGTTCTTTGCTTTTTAATGGGCTGCTAACAAGTAAGTAATTCGGTGTTTTACGCCCGGTCAATCGGTACGGTATTATCAAAACGATCGTAATGGGCTATATTATATACTCCTATTCGGAGAAATAACACATAAAGTGTACATTATTTTACAATTACAATTATTATTATTACCCTTCTTTTTGTCGCCGTGATATAACCGCGATGGTTGGCTGGGCGTAAAAGCCCAATTTACTTACGTATCCTTCTTTTTGTTCGTCTGTTTATTGCGGCTTCGAAGGAATGAGTAAACAACTGCTGGTGAGGTTGAGAAAACAGAACACATCTAGGAAAATGTACTCACCAATGCTACGAAACACAAGGAAACAATAAATACACGATCGCTTTCCACAAAGAAACGTCTTCTTCGGGTGCTAGAAGATTGATAGACAACAAAACAAGAAGGAACCAAAGAAGAGGACAGGCAAAAAGGAGCTGATGTATTATCTATCTTCTTACACCCGAAGGAGACAATTTTGGTTGAAATCGCTCGTGTACTATAGCTTCCTTGTTTGTTTGTTTTTGTTAGTTTTTTCCCCCATTGGTGAGTACATTTCCCTTGATCTGTTCTATTATTTGTATCGCAGCTTCGTCTCTCTAAGCTCACGACACCTACGGGTTTTGAATTTCTCGTCAAGTCGGCGGCAATAACGTTTTTGTAACAAATCTTCCACAGTAGACAGTGAGCTGACAGCCAATTCTTGAAAACTGAAGAAAATATACAGCATCTTTGACAGCTTCCTTTACCATCATTGGCAGGAGCTGCCGCAAGTATCATTTTTGTCGCGACAAGCACGTTATTGTCGCGACAAACACGTGTCTGTCCAGAGTCCAGAGCTCAGGGGCTGTGTGAAAGTCGAGGTGGCCGTCCTGGGCTCCCTGTCCCTAATAGTCCCTACAGTCTCTGTGGACGTAAAGCAACACTGAACTTGAACTCGCAGGTATCTCAGAGCTCATGAGCTGTGTGAAAGTCGAGGTGGACGTCCAGGGTTTCCCGCCACCAATTGTTCTTACGGTCTCTGTGGACGTAAAGCAACACTGAACTTGAACTCGCGAGTATACCAGATCTCAGGGCTAAGGAGATCTCAGAGCTCAGGAGCTGTGTGAAAGTCGAGGTGGACGTCCTGGACTCCCCGACCTTAATTGTCCTAATGGTCTCTGTGGACGTAAAGCAACATTCAATTTGATCTTCTGCGACTATCTTAACCAGGTGGGGTGGAGGCAGTACCAAGGACTTACGAATAATTATGTAGGTTCATGGGCAGCACAGCGAGATCTGATTACGTGATTGGAAGAGCTACTGCAGAGAGCGAGAAAGGGCTGCAATTTGATTGGTTAAGCCTACAACGAGTGCAAATTGTAATCGGGTTGGCCGGGGAAGTCGATTGGTGGAAATAAAAATATCGCGAAAAGAGCGATTCTGCTCGGCACGTGGAACAAGTAGTCAAAGAGTTAACCAGGCATGTTAAACATGGGCGTCGATGTTCCGTCCGTGCATGGCCAGGCGGGTGGGTGGGGGTGGGGGTTGGTGAAGGATGGGGGGTGGGGGTGAAATAGGGTAGACCAATGAGGGGGTGCCAAAGTGCTGAGACATAATTGGATTTGAGAGGGCGGAATGAGATGGGTAGACCTTCAGAGAGTGGCGGGGGAGC
This sequence comes from Alviniconcha strummeri, assembly GCA_963584105.1. NCBI lineage: Eukaryota > Metazoa > Mollusca > Gastropoda > Provannidae > Alviniconcha > Alviniconcha strummeri. Next base: position 3,858 of record CAUZXP010000147.1, read on the forward strand.
ACACAAAATGGGATGATGCGACTGGGTGAACAAGAGAGAGAGAGAGAGAGAGAGAGAGAGGGGGGGTGGGGGTGGCGGAGAGAGAGAGAGGAGCCAAAAAAAGAAAGAGCCAAACATAAAATCCAACGTATTTGAATGCAGTAAACAAACCCATTATTAATCTAGATAAAACGCCTCTTTTTTTGTTTCTTTTTGTTTTTGTTTTGTTTGTTTGTTTGTTTTTCTTTCTTTCTCTCCCTTTAATCAACCCCCCATCCCCTCCCCCCCCCCCCCCCCCCCACACACACACACTCACACCCCACACCCCCAAAACAAAACAAAAAGCAAAACAGAAACAATAACAACAACAAAATCGGTGAAATGGGTGTGACTCAGTTTAATCCTCACCCAGCGAGAAACGTTCTATGCTCGCAAGTAACCAAGATATTCAAAGTAACCAAGATATTCAAAGTAACCAAGATATTCAAAGTAAAGAGTCATTTCCATGCACCTCTATTAATATTCAGAGCGATGCAGTCCACGGATTCTTAAACAATCATAGCGATGCAGTCCACGGATTCTTAAACAATCATTCATCCCATTCCGAGAACAGCAAATCAACGCAAATCAGCTGAACCACTACGAAGCTGGTCAACCGTGACACTCACCAATATTCTACAAACAACGGCAGCTATCCAGTTCACACCCGTTAAGACAAAGCAACTGAATCAGCTCTTGTCTTCATCAGGATCCTAAGTGCAATCAACTCTTGTCTTCGTCGGGATCCTAAGTGCAATGAACTCTTGTCTTCAACAGCATCCTAAATGCAAGCAACGCTTGTCTTCATCGGGATCGTAAGTGCCATCAACGCTTTTATTCATCATAAGTGCAATCAATTCGTCTTCATCAGGATCCTAAGTGCAATCAACTCTTCATCAGGATCCTAAGTGCAATAAGCTCTTGTCTTTATCAGGATCCTAAGTGGGATCCTAAGTGCAATCAAAGCTTTTCTTCATCAGGATCCTAAGTGCAATCAACTCTGCATCAGGATCCTAAGTGCAATCAACGTTTGTCTTCATCAGGATCCTAAGTGCAATCAAAGCTTTTCTTCATCAGGATCCTAAGTGCAATCAACTCTTCATCAGGATCCTAACTGCAATAAGATCTTGTCTTTATCAGGATCCTAAGTGCAATCCACGCTTGTCTTCATCAGCATCCTAAGTGCAATCAACTCTTCATGAGGATCATAAGTGCAATCAACTCTTGTTTTTATCAGCATGCTAAGAGCAAACAACTCTTGTCTTTATCAGCATCCTAAGTGCAATCCTGATAACGGAATTCAGACCGATCTCAGCGGAGCGAATAAACTGCTATATTCATTAGCATTCTAGACACGACCCTGGCAGTACGATCATTCAGTTCACTGTCAGTGAGGTGACTGACTGTAATTCTCGAATTCCATAGAGGTTTCTGCTTTGTGGTAAACGAAACTGTACGGGAACGCCTGCTGACCGCACCATCGTTTAACAGCACTATCGTTCCCGTAAAGTACAGAGCTCTCCTAGCTTTGCTTCCACTTCATCAGCGACGCAGTGTGAAGTTGGCCAGATCACCGAGCAGCAAGTAGGTGCTCTCAGGAGACTGCAATGGGATCTCACGTCAGTCTGAGGAATACAGATTAGCTCTGGTGTGAAGCAACGTCTGGCAAAGCTGGGTTGACGTGGAGGTGGATTACGTAACGATCTTAAGCCACGTTTTGTGACCCCTTTTGGCCTAGCAGTAAGGCTTTAGGCTGGTAAGCGGAAGGGCATCGGTTCGATTCCGTTTCGGCTTTCCTTACTCTTCAAAAAGGTTGTGGTTTGTGGACACTGCCCTGTGACTTTGCCCTTTCCCCCGCCTCCATACACCGCACCCCCCCTTTCTCCCCGTCCCTAATAAGCCTTATGCTTTCTGCGGACATTAAGTATCATTCTCACTAACACACTACGAGCATCGATTTCCGGCACCTTTCTCCAAACGCTGTGAGAACTGGTTACGCCACTGAAGGGGCACTCTTTATCTCCGCGCAGCTGTCCAACGACGCTGTCAGCGCCCTTCGAAAGGTCTGAGTACTAGTGAGACTCTGGAAGCAACATAGCGTCCAAGCACGCATGTAAACATGAGGCGCGTCCGCCACGGGTAAAACAAAACAAAACAACAACAACAAACAAACAAAAAACTAAACTAGAGAAACAGTGTTCCTTATCGATTCAAACGGTGTTTGGTTTTATTTGTGCTGGCGCACTACAAAATAAACGTGTGATATCATTTGAGTTGTCGGTTACAAACGTACTTTTATCTGAGCTACGGACAATAGTTGGTTGCGGCTCAACTGGCAGTATTGCCCAAGGAAAGCAGGCTTACACTGCCCATGAAAAGCGTATCATTTATGTGTATACTGCATAAATATTATAGAAAGCAAGCTTATATTGCCCATGGAAATCAGTGCTGGAGAATGTCGTAAAGCGCAATGAGTTTGTGTACACCAGAGAATAGCGCTATACAACTGTTATATATTATTATTATTATTGTTGTTGTTGTTGTTGTTGTTATATTGTCCATGAAAAACGTACTTTCTATATGCAGTATAAGCCTATACGTTTCTCATGGAAAACGTACTTTCTATATGCAGAATAAACCTATACGTTTTCCATGGGCAGTGTAAGCCTATACTTTCTATATGCGGTCTAAACCACGTATTGAAAGTATAGGCTTACACTGCCCATCAAAAAACGTATAGGCTTATACTGCATATAGAAAGTAGGCTTATATTGCCCATGAAAACACGTATAGGCCTATACTGCATATAGAAAGTAGGCTTATAGAAAGTAGGCTTATATTGCCCATGAAAACACGTATAGGCCTATACTGCATATAAAAAGTAGGCTTATATTGCCCATGAAAACACGCACAGGCCTATACTGCATATATAAAGTAGGTTTATATTGCCTATGAAAATACGTATAGGCCTATACTGCATATAGAAAGTAGGCTTGTGTTGCCCATGGAACCAGCCTGGTCGACAATCAGAGCACACATGCCATCATTCTCACAGATTCAATGAGGAGCTTGCTACAAAAAGTGAAAAGTGAAATGGGAATTAGCCCAGAGTGGAATGTGTCAATAGTCGACATCCACCGTTGAAAACGCCTGTGGGTGTACTGCCCTGGACACGCTGGAGTGAAGGTAAATGACCGAGTAAATAGACTGGCGAGCAAAGCATCCCTCACAAAGGGCTTGCTTCTCGGAAGATCTGAAGTGTTGAGAAGCTTGAAACACTACCTGGGGGCGCAAAGCCAAGGACATCACACCATCGATCGGCTGGAGGAGAGAGGCGTGGAAAGAAGAAGCGCTAGACGATCTTCCTTGAAAGGACGAGAGGGGGCCATCGTCAGTAAGACGAACTTTGGAACTGTTTCAAAGGCAACGTTGGGGAAACTTCTCAGAGACGGGGTGGAGGGCATATGGGCTTTTCCGAGGGCAGAGATACCACCTTGAACTGAACTGAACTGAACTGAACTGAAGTGCCCGTGGAAAGCATATAGGCTGATATTGCCTATGGAACGTAGACTTATATTACCCACGGAAGGTAGGCTTATAAGTTTTATTATTGCCAGTGGAAAGTTGGCTCATACTGCTCATGGAAAGTAGTCGTATATATTACCCATGGGAGATGGGTATATGCCCATGGAGAGCATACAGGCTAATACCGCCTATGGAATATAAAATTATATTGCCTATGAAGTAGTACTAATCAGCTCATGGAAGGGACTCGTATATTGCCCATGGAGCAAACTCTCATTACCGAGTATTACCGATGCCATTTGCATTTTCTTTCTTTTTTAAACCAGGTCTCTTTAGTCAGTTCTTTCCAGATTTGCATGTGGTCAGTCTTCGTGCTAAGTCTCGCGTAAAATTAGGTTAGCGGGTGGGGAATCGTTTGAGTGAAACGCCGCGGCGATAGCAATCAATACGTCAAGTTGCTTCAATTTAGGCTTACGCTGAAACGCTGGAAAAATCGCTTTAAGTCCCGTGGAAAAATACCCTGGTGTCGCTATTAACGGCTGCTGAAGCAAGCAAATTGATAGAACGCCTGGCTTCGTCCCAAATCGTTGGGACACTAAAGGGGGAAAAAAATCTTTTTATACAAAAAAGTTGGCATCGAAACTGAAGCAACAGTAGCGAAGAGAGATGTGAGTGCTTTACGCTCTGACACGTTTGTTCGTGAGCTGGTTTGTTCTTGTGGCGAAGTACGTAGGTGCAACTGCACGGTAAGCAGATGAAGCCAGATTTGAATCCGCTTCAACTCACCCTTTCGTTCAAAATGGTGGTTTATGGACACTGTCATTGAGCCAGCCGTGCGGTCAAAAGTGGTGGATTATGGACACTGTCTTTGGACCACCCGTGAGGTCAAAAGTGGTGGTTTATGGACACTGTCTTTGAGCCACCCGTGAGGTACTTTGTGGTTTATGGACACTGTCTTTGAGCCACCCGTGCGATCAAAAGTGGTGGATTATGGACACTGTCTTCGAGCCACCCCTTCGGTAAAAATATGGTGGCTTATGGACACTGCCTTCGAGCCAACCGTTCAGTCAAAAGTGGTGATTTATGGTTTATGGGCACTGTCTTAGAATCACCCGTTCCTTCGAAAATGATGGCTTATGGACACTCTTCGAGTCACCCTTTCCGTCGAAAGTGGTGGTTTATGGACACTCTTCGAGTCACCCTTTCCTTCAAAGGTGGTGGCTTATGGACACTGTTTTCGAGCTACCGTTTCGGTCAAACATGCTGATTTATGGACCAGGTCTTCGAGCCACCTGTTCCTTCACAAGTGGTAGTTTACGGACATTCTACGAGTCACCCTTTCCTTCTAAAGTGGTGGCTTATGGACGGTCTTCACTCTTGCGATCAAGTTAGTCCGTCGCAGGTGACAGGCCGGCCCAATCTGGTCCACGCCGTTGTCAGTGGAAATCGTTAAAGTCTCGTTATTACCACGAGACGGATGCCACTGACTGACCACCCCTGGCCCTCGCCAGATAGCCTCTACGACCGTCCATCCTTTCGCTCTCACGGCGTCCAGACGCCTGCAACTGACTGATCACCGCTGGCACTCATCAGATAGCCTCTACGGCCGTCCATCCTTTCGCTCTCACGGCGTCCAGACGGCTGCCGCTGACCATAAAGTGGTCAGAAAACTACCCTGTAAGCTGACTGCATGCAGCTGACTACCGCTGGTCCGGTAGCGTCTACTACCGTCCAGCAGTTTGCTCTCAGGGCCTGCAGACGGCTGCCATGGTGCCATCGGACATTCAGTTTCATCGATTGGACTCGGATGCCCTTTCCAAGGGTGACCTCTGGGTGTGTCCACGACCAGATGTAGGGCTTGGGCTTAGGGTTAGGGTTAATGTTTGGACATGCAGAAAGAGTTGGGGTTAGTGTTTGGACATGCACACAATAGTTGGGGTTAGTGTTTGGACATGCACATAGAGTTGGGGTTAGTGTTTGGACATGCATAAAGAGTTGGGGTTAGTGTTTGGACATGCGCAAAGAGTTGGGGTTAGTGTTTGGACATGCACATAGAGCTGGGGTTAGTGTTTGGACACGAACAAAATAGTTGGGGTCAGTGTTTGGATAGATACATATGAGTTGGGGTTAGTGTATGGACGCGCACATAGAGTTGGGTTAGTGTTTGGACATGCACAAAGAGCTGGGGTGAGTGTTTGGACATGCACATAGAGTTTGGGCTAGTGTTTGGACGCGCACAAAGAGTTGGGTTAGTGTTTGGACATGCACAAAGAGTTGGGGTTAGTGTGTGAACATGTACACAGAGTTGGGGTTAGTGTTTGGACATCCACAAAGAGTTGGGTTAGTGCTTGGACATGCACAAAAAGTTGAGGTTAGTGTTTGGACATGTACAAAGAGTTGGGTTAGTGTTTGGACATGCACAAAGAGTTGGATTAGTGTGTGAACATGCATAAAGAGTTGGGTTAGTGTTTGGACATGCACAAAGAGTTGGGTTAGTGTGTGAATATGCACAAAGAGTGGGAGTTAGGGTTTAGACACATCGGGCCGCGGACACATCGACATACTTCTTCTTCTTCTTCTTCTGTTTGCATAATAAATTT
>CAUZXP010000148.1:5000-12500 GCA_963584105.1 Alviniconcha strummeri
GAGAGAGAGAGAGAGAGAGAGAGAGAGAGAGAGAGAGAGAGAGAGAGAGAGAGAGAGAGAGAGAGAGAGAGAGGGGCGGTAACTGCACACACACACACACACACACACACACACACACACACACACACACACACACACACACACACACACACACACACGCACACACGCACACAGACAGAGGTCTGACCCCCTTGCTCTGTCATCCCCTCGAGTGTAATCTCTCCGACAGGTGGCATGGTAATGAGCTTCTCCTCAGCTGTTTTTGACATACATTTGACTAGTGTTTTCAACATGTTGTTTTCTTGTATTCAAGTCTTTTCACAAACAAGATATCTCTCACTGGGCAACAGCTAGCATTGTGGTTGCTGACGGATTTGCTGTTCTCGCTTTTTGGGGCATCTTACATCACTCCTTTCCGATGGGTTCTTTTGTTTTAAAATAATTCTGCAGTCATTCATAAAGTAGCACAATGTGTGATTCCCATGCAGATTCGGTATATACTCATATATTTCATCCACCATATCAAGACTGGACCATTGCACATGTTTAAGTTATTTAGTTCTTGGATTTGTATACCTCATCAACCTCACAAGGTCACTTCAGGACAAATCACAGTCACAGTTTCTTATGAGCAAAAAGCTGGCTCATTGTTCTACACAGAACACAATCAACAGCAAACATCGCAGCCAAAACAGTCAATAATTAGCACATATTACTATCTACAACTGCAAAAGATACTTCCAGACAGATTCCTTGTAACGCATTCAGTACAAAATTAAAGAGCAATCGATCAGATCACAAGTATGTCTAGATCACCTTTTTGAGGCACAGTAACACAATTTTTGATGCCTGTTTATATTCTGCAGGCACTCAACATGAGAACCTGCTTAGATCAATTGACTATGAGCAGTGTGACCTATTTCGCAGGCTAACACGGGAATTCGCTTCAGCCAAGACTAACGCAATTGAAAAGTATGGAGAGGATTTGGAGAAAGAAAACAAGAAAAGAAAAAAAGGTGAATGGACCGGGGAAGCGGAAATTAGGACAAGGAATAAATTATGGCACTGACTAAGCATATTTGGCTATATTCTGACCTAGTCCGTGCTTTTAAGGGAAAACATTCGTCAGCTTTGGGGTGTTAACGGAGGGGACCTTAATATTTCTGCGTCCGTAGTGCCCAATAACAAGGATTCATTTAAGACCAAGAAACGGAAAGCTGCAACATATTAAACTGTTCAAACAATAAAACAATATATGAAAATGACCTTTTTTGTCATAATAATCGAGTTGCTAAGAGACAAGGTCATCGCAATTTGGAATTCCATATAGTGCATTTATTAGAACCAGCACCACAGACACAAACAGCAACAGCTCACTTGCAGACAACCTGAACTTGTACTTTGGTGGTCAAGGTACCCAGAAATTACCATGTGGTAAAAGCTGGCTCATGGTCTAATATAAATGCCGACGTTGAGCACCATTCCTTGACTTGTATTGGGCGGTGGGGTCAGGGGGGGTGGGGGGGTCAGACCTCTGTCTGTGTGCGTGCGTGCGTGCGTGTGTGTGTGTGTGTGTGTGTGTGTGTGTGTGTGTGTGTGTGTGTGTGTGTGTGTGTGTGTGTGTGTGTGTGTGTGTATGCAGTTACCCCCCCCCCCCCCTCTCTAATACAAATACTGTTCCGTTCACAGTCCACAACGGAGACCTTTGGACGAACAAGGAAAATAACTACTCTTTAAACAATAGCATTGGTGACTGTTTGGTTGCAGAGGACGTGGAGAAAACGTAAGGCCTTCGAGAAGCCAAAACGTGTGTACCTCACAGTCTTAGGACAGGTGGACGGGGACCGTGTCTATCAGTAGTGTCCAACAAAACTGAATCAATTCACACCCCAAAACTTGTGCGTGGAAATGGCAAAGTAGAATTGTAGAGTGAAGAGCAACAGGCCATCCACTCATCGTTTTTAATTTATTCTTTCTGTTGATGTTGTTGTTGATTTCCGTCCTGCGTGTTTTGTACCGGATGTTTTGTTCCAGTCCGGCCATCCGCCCCCACCATCACCACCTGCAGTCCCAATGGAACGGTGCCAGCCAACACCGCTGTCAGCTGCACGTGCACCACCGGCTCTGTGGGATAGCCGCAAGGTCGTCTGAAGTGGCTCAAGGTCGCTGACGGTAGCCAGATCACTGTGGGTGGTTACGGCAGCACGACCCTACAGATGACGCCACAAACCCTGACGCTGAGTGACCATAACGTCAACAAGTTCCGCTGTGACGTGGACTGGGTGGAAGACGTCACAGGACAAAGCTTCAGAGCCAGCGTTGGATGTGAGTGATCTGGAACTTCATCAGGAAAATCCGTTCCGTCATTTCTTGTAGCCATCGAGCCAAATACGAATTATGATACAGTTCTTTTTGACAACATCCATGAAAGAGTGTAAAATCCGTATTTGATTGCCTAATAAAGGAGATGAGGTGGAAACACTTGTCTCACCGTCCCTAATAAACCTTATGATTTCTGTGGACGTTTAGCACCATGTTTTTTACTCTTGTCTTGATAACTACAACAGGTGTACGATTTACTGATGGAGAGATAGTACTTCTTGCCTTCCACAGTACCATTGTATTTTGTTTCAGTCGTTTCTTGTGGGCGCACATTTGCACATTTTTGTATTACGTGTTTGAATCACAAATTTCTATTACGTGTTCTAATCACACATTTGTATCGCCCTGATATAACCGCACTGGTTGACTGGGCATAAAACATCAATTTACTTACAGACATTTGCATTACGTGTTTCAAGCATACATTTGTATTACATGCTGTAATGCCACATGTCCGTGTGTGTTTGCAAGCATATGACTGCTTACGTTTCAGACCCACCCAGCCAGATCTCTCTGACACTGAACGGTAACCAGGGCAACGAGGTGATTCATGACACCCAGAGCGTGACGTTTGACTGTACTGCCGGCGATGGCCGACCCACACCCACAGTGAGGCTGGTTAGCCGAGCCAACGGTACGGAGGTGCACAGCGAGTTGTCCCCCCTGACGTACAGTGTGCTGGCGAGGTGTGAGGACAGCGGTGTGTATGTCTGTACAGCCCGCAATGGCATGGGGACCCATGAGGTCAGCGTCACCGCCAGTCTCACTGTGCAATGTGAGTGTGCGCAAATAGTATCGGTCTGGTTGTACTTGTATCTCCTCTTTTTCTTTCATTTCGGGGGTGGGGGGTGGGGGGGGGGGTGGTGGTGGTGGATGCGTTGTTTGGTTGAGCGCATGGACTCATGAGCGTGGCTGTAAGTGTGTACGAAGTTTGTGAGTGTGTGTGTTTGTGAAGGGGCGGTGGGGGTAGGCACTTGTTTACAGTCTTATAATCATAATAAAAGACAATTGTCTAAGTGTGCGATAGTTAGTTCCTGGTCTTTATGTCCCGTTAAACGCATAGGGTCACCTCAGGACGTGTGTGTGCTGACGTCAGTGCGTGTGTACTTTTGTGAGCATGTGTGTGTCTGTGTGCAAACTTATGCACTTTGCTACCATGTGTGGAACGCAGGTTCCCATCCAGGAGATGAAGATGTCGGTGAGGTTTCCAATTGGCCGCCGTGTGAATCTTATGTACCCTTTCCCTGTTTCACTTGTTTGCTGTTACAAATCTCATTCTACATGTCTGCAACACAGGCTCCCCTCGAGGAGATGAAGATATCGGTGAAGTGACTTTCCACGCTGACCCAGTGTCTGTCCGCTTTGACGTCACAGCGTTCCCAACCCCAACGGAAGTGACCTTCACCTTTCTGGGGTCGTCAGCAAACGGCACTGGCAGCCTCCAGACAGAGCCAGACGGCATCAGACTGGAGGGTGTCTGTGGGCCGCACAAGGCCGTAGTGTTCAGGTCCGCGTGCTTTGTCATCGTGTCCAACGTCAGCACACCGAGAGCAGCGGGGTTCTATCGGGTCACGGTGACCAACACGCAGGGCAGTGCACACTTCCGCTTGCAGGTCAAGTATAAAGGTAGGTCAGAGCTGGCAGGTCAAATATAAAGGTAGGTTAGAGCTGGCAGGTTCAAGTATAAAGGTAGGTCAGAGCTGGCAGGACAAATATAAAGGTAGGTCAGAGCTGGCAGGTCAAGTATGAAGGTGAGCTGGAGATTACAGGTCTAATATAAAGGTACAACAGAACTGGCTGGTCAAACATGAAGGTAGGCTGGAGCGTGCAGGTCAAATATAGAGGTAGGTCAGATCCTGCAGGTCAAATAAAATATCAAATTGGTCAGAGCTTGCAGGTCAAATAAAGGTAGGTCAGATCTTGCAGGTCAAATACAAAGGCAGGATAGAGCTTGCAGGTCAAGTGAGGGTATCAGGTCAAATATAATGGTAGGTCAGAGCCTGCAGGTCAAATACAAAGGTCGGTTGCAGGTTGCAGCCCGAGGTGGTGTTCTTTTTTTCCAGTGCACATTAACATTTCCTGGCTGAGTCAAGGAAAGCTGTGTCTAGCCAGACAGGACCACTGCAATCACACAGCGGTGGTCTTACAACAGTGATGGTCCATGCTGAATATTTTGTTTGCATGCACTTAATTCTCAAGGGACAGGTTTTTACAGGGTTCACACAAATCTGTGGTCATTGCTGAAGGGCACATTTACATGAGCATAACAATCAGGGGAAAGATTTCAGCAGGCGTCTTACAGGGTGTTTGGTCTGTCATTAGGGATTTCGCTGTACACCTATCCACTCGTCCAAGTGGTAGCACTTGTTAAGGGTAGGCAACTTGGATTCTAAATTCCTGTCAACGGTGTATAAAATACCAGCTGTAACTCTTTCTCTGCACTATTCCATTGCAGAGGCAGTAGACACTGCCACCGATGGAGGCACGGCTGAAGTGCTGAAGTCTTACTTTGGTGTGGCTGTGGGATTGGGTGTGGGCCTGATCGTCAGTGTCATCGTCCATGTTATAATTGTGCTGTGGTTGAAGAGACGCCACTGGGTGCTGCCTTGTGCAGGTGATCTGGATTTGTAATGCGAGTTGTCTGTAATAAACTGGCTGTCTGTCTCTGTCTCTGTCTCTGTCTCTGTCTGACTGTCTGTCTGTCTCTCTCTCTACTATGTATTTGTAGATAAGACCTAAATGGCAATCACACACACACACACACACACACACACACACACACACACACACACACACACACACACACACACACACACACACACACACATTTACCCAAATGTTCTAGTACTCTTAATTTGATACTTTTGTCTTTGTTGGTTTGTTTCAGAGTCGAACCAGCTTCATCGCACTGCTTCAAATGAGTAGGTTTTGAGTGTTCATTGAATTCTAATTTTTAAACTCGATTAACTAATTATTTGTGTATTTCATTGTGTTGTTGTATATTAGTTGTGAACTAAAACGTTTGTTTGGTTTTGTGTTGTATGGTTGCTGAAACTTTGCGGAAACACCCCTTTGTTGTAGCCTAGTGGTTGATGTCGTTACGTACACACGTGCATCAGTCTGCGTGTACAGTCATTAAGCGAAACAGGAAAATGACCACAAAGTCGTGTTGACCCGTGCTTAAAGCTGCTACATGTTGATTCTGTCTGTGCTGCCCAAATCTGGAGTTCTTTCCCTTTCGTTCGTCCTGTGGTGACACCGTGCGGTCCACTGGACTCTGTCTTTGCTCTCCGTCAGGAAATTATCTCACCGCCTTCAAAGCTAGGTCCAGTCGCAAAACTCCCACCTCTTCAAACAACATTTTGATCTGTAACAGCTAGTGTGCGTGTGTGTGTGTGCGTGCGTGCGTACGTGCGTGCGTGCGTGTGTCCAGTCGCAAAACTCTCATCTCTTCAAACGACATTTTGATCTGAAACAGCTAGTGTGTGTGTGTGTGTGTGTGTGTGTGTGTGTGTGTGTGTGTGTGTGTGTGTGTGTGTGTGTGTGTGTGTGTGTGTGTGTGTGTGTGTGTGTTTCAGTCCGCAAGCAACAGAGCGAAGTCTCACGAAGACAGAAACCTGCAGTCAGACAGATCCAACTGAAGGTTTGTCTGTAAGACCGGACCTTTCCTATTCACTGTAAATGCAACTATTGATGTACTACGTCATCTCCTTACGGTGGATTCGTTTTGAAACATGGGCAAAAATAAAGCTACGGTTTGTTGTTGTTGGTTTGCTTTGTTAAGTAGCAAGTAATTTGTTTACAGTAAACTCAAGCACGACAGAATGGATAGTCAATTTTCTGCATGTGCCTTTGACTGCGAGGCTTTCGCTGACATTCTGCACGCTCGCATGGTGAGTGCATTTTGATAGATAAACTGGTGACAGTATTAGTAATAGTGTGTTTTAATCAAAGTGTATTTTAAACGCCTTCATTTTTCAGACACGGGCAGTACGTTGCCAAGAGGACCTTACGACAGCCTTCAGATGTCGGACATTGGACTGAGGTCTGTCTACTCTGAGATCGGACCCAGTGAAGGCCGTGACACCAGACCAGCTTTCCGTGGTGCGTCATCACTGTCCAGTAGGAACCTATATTGTGATTGTGTGTGGCATCTTTAATGCTTCGCTGTTTCCTTTTCATCAGCCTCGAAAGCACGAGTAGTAAATACATTGAACCCTGCGCGTCGCTGTTTTAGCACTACGGAGGTTTTTTTATGTTGTTGTTTTTTTTAATTCTTTTTAAGATGGCCTTTTCTTCTTTCTTACTTTTCTTTCTTTCGTTGGTGGGTTGGTTAGTGTAATGGCATTTGAAGAGTGGTTTTAGGGGAGGCGATGAGTTGGGGGGGAGGGGGGGGGGGGGCTGGTTGCTATTCGTACTGCCTGAACCGGAAGGAGTGGTTCTTTCTCTGCCCTCTGGCTGTGATGCTTATCGACTGTTTCACTTTGACTGTATGCTGTGTGCTAGACCTACTAGACCTACTTATGTACTAAAATATAAGTGATCACAACGTGGATATTTATCAGCATAGTTAGTAGCTGATGGGAGTAGTGCTTCTGTTACTGCCCTCTCCTGCTTGCTGTGACGTACCTTCCGTTCTGTTTTGCAGACGCGGAATATGAAATCACTCCTCGCTGACAGCTGGTGTGGCACGTCTCAACACGAATTACGGCTTTACTGGAAAATGTTCTCTCTTGCAAAAGCCGGACAGACAGATTTCCATTGGCCAAGCTTGTCTTCATTGCGATGAGAGGAAGGGAAGTTCACAGGAACAAACTTGTTTCAAGACACAGCATTGTGCACAACAGACTGATTGAACGTATTCGCCTTAGACTTGTTCATACCATTGTTGGGTGGAGTAACATAGGAATTTTTAACTCTTTTAATGTGTTATTTTTATTATGCTTTTCTAGGACCTGTGGTGTGTGTTGAAACCTAAAATTTATTTACATCTTCATTGTTATTACGTTTAAGCTAATTTGGTTTGCTGTATGTGTGTGTTGGTGTGTGTGTGTGTGTGTGGGGGGGGGGGGGGGGGGGGTATTAAAAAGTATTTGACGACCTTGTTTTGTTTTTTGT
>CAUZXP010000148.1:15000-17500 GCA_963584105.1 Alviniconcha strummeri
AATAATAATAATAATAATAATAATAATAATAATAATAATAATAATAACAACAATAATAATGACAATGATAATTATTATTATTATTATTATTATTATTATTATTATTATTATTATTATTATTATTATTATTATTATTATTATTATCATAATGCTAGACTTACTGCCAAGAGCTTAAACTGAAGTTTGCAAGTTTTTTTTTGTAATGGAGTGGTGGAGCGTAGACGGACAGTGACCCAGGCAGCGGAGTCAATAAACCGGAGACCACAGCAGGCGTATGGCAGCAATCAGGTTTTATTTGCTCAGCCGCAGACAATTTTCAGCACATCCAAAATCCTCACTCGCACGCATAGATAAGAGAACGGCGCGGGCCGCAGGGAGCACACGTTATCGCTACGATCAAATCGGCCCTCTGGACCACAAAATGGCTGACGATTGAGTTTCCTTGGCCCGCACAAATACACTTTCCTCTACAATAACTAAACCAATTAAAATACGAAAAACATCGAATAAAAGCTACAGTTACAATCTTTTAAACCGTATCAACAAAATGTACATACATGATTTATTTTCTTTACAACAAGAATGGGAAGCGTGGCTTGCGTCTGTCTATATACCGATTCGGACAATTAAATCACAACTAACACAATGTACAAAATATTAATGTCAATAAAACTTACATCGGAATACAGAGCACGCTCCCTCGGTTAAAATAGTACAGAACAATTACAATACAACGCTCTGTAAGAGAAGCAAGACAAACTCAAAGACTAGTACTAAAATAATCGGTGCGAACTTTCGCCTTGGGCGCGTTATCTTAGTCGCAACAGCGCTGATAGTGATATTAAGTAGTCTATGAATACAACTTAGCTCCTACAGTACACAGTACTTAATAATTTCAACCCAAAATAAACACTAAACATGAAGTCAGCTAAGCAAAATACTATACGACAAAGCATTGATCGACACAGAATTACTTTAACTGAATCAAAACTTTTCACTACTATTCACTAGTACTAAACAGAGCCCGACATGCAGACGACGGCTATAAAAAGACTGAATGGACCTAGAAAGGCATCATAGTTCAGGAGCTGTGTGAGAGTCGAGGTGGACGTCCTGGGCTGTCCGTCCTAACGAGCCTTCTGGTTTCCGTGGACGTAAAGATTTATTGAACCGTGCTTCGGCATTGGTCACATCTTGTCCCTAATATGTCAACTGTCAACTGACATCTGAGGACACTAAGCAACACTTCAACCTAGAAAGGCATCATAGTTCAGGAGCTGTGTGAGAGTCGAGGTGGACGTCCTGGGCTGTCCGTCCTAACGAGCCTTCTGGTTTCCGTGGACGTAAAGATTTATTGAACCTTGCTTCGGCATTGGTCACAACTTGTCCCTAATATGTCTCATGACATCTGAGGACATTAAACATCAACTCGTCAACATAGAAAGGCATCGGCTACTGATTAAGCTCGATCCTGCGTCTAAATTAACGTTAGATAAACATTCTAAGATGCCAAAATATATTACACATGGCTTGGTGCATAAAAAGGACTAGGTAGACAGAGAGTAAGTAAACAAACAAGCGGTCAAAATGTTAAGGGAGAAAAACAGATTTGAAAATGGCGCGCACCGGCGGCTATCGCCGGTCGGCTGTGTGAAGGCCATGTGGCGTTACGCCACACGCCGCGCTTCAAAAACAAAAGCGTCGTCTGCTCCGGTTCCCGGGTTACTAATAGTACAGTAATGAAATTGCACAGATCTGATAATCGAGGCGGGATTGCCGTTAAAACGTTTACAAAGAGCACTTGCTCACATTTATAAATTAATCTGGTCTGCCTTGACTGGTATGGGTTAAAACATATCTCAGTTTATGATCACTTATGAGCTCTGCTTGAGCGAAACGCGGCTGTTGGAGATCAAGACAACATCTAACCTTTCCAGGTTCAAGTCTTCTGCTAATCACTTATTGGTGATATAATGTAGGCTCCTGTTTTCGGGGGCTTAGTTCCTATAGCACTGGCTGCACATTTGCATAAAGAATTGAATCGGACCCGGAAATTGGTTTATGCACCAAAGTCGGTTTTCTTTGAAGGGAATAGCTTCCGTCTTCTTCTTTCTTTGTTTGTTTGAGTGTGCGAACAGCTTTTAAAAGCCATCAGCTGTAAAAGCACATAGCCTACAGGATCGCGTTCATCAAAACGAGTGCGTTACTCTCCGTTTCTACTGCATTTAAACAAACTTTGATCTTTCTGTTGCGTTTGCACAGGACC
Organism: Alviniconcha strummeri; assembly: GCA_963584105.1. Taxonomy (NCBI): domain Eukaryota; kingdom Metazoa; phylum Mollusca; class Gastropoda; family Provannidae; genus Alviniconcha; species Alviniconcha strummeri. Next base: position 17,267 of record CAUZXP010000148.1, read on the forward strand.
GCGCGTGAATAAGTTCGATGTCTGTCTTGGTGTAGAGGAACAGCAGATCAATGTGCAGTGCTGTCGGTAAGGTCATAGGTCACTAGGTTCCCCCACGGTGTATGTGGGTCAAAAGGAATGTGCTCCAGATAACACCCGGAAGTGAAATGGTGATTGTGGATCTTGTACAATGAATAGGTTTACAGGTGAATGTTTTCTAGCGGCTTTTCGTGTTTGCCGTACGAGTCGGAGATG